>VZTB01000289.1:196429-253152 GCA_013397245.1 Thryothorus ludovicianus
GGGGAAGGGCAGAGCCATCATGGTGATTCCTTACTGCCCACAGCTCACACAACAGTCCCTGAGGAATCTGCTCCACTGGCAGTGTATGGATAGCATAGGGATACTGTGATTTCAAACACATACCCTGCAAAACCACTCAAAACTAGGAGATGCCTGTAGAAGCATGATAGTGTAATACCACCACTACAGTCTTGGGCCAGTCCTCATCAGCACTTATGCTCATCAGGCCACCTTTGCCCCACTCCAAAAGCCAGGGAGGGGTTGCTTGGTGCTGTGCAGTGATGGAACAGAGCACAGCAGCCTTTCTGTGGGGTCAAGGCCTGTGGGTCTGAAGAGGACCACAGGTGCTGTGGTGGGAGAAAGCTCCATGTGCACAATCACAAGATGAAGATCACTATGCCTTGCTCCGAAGCCTCTCCAGGTGATGGAGCCCCACCAGGACTGGATAGAAATGAAAGATTTCTGAGAATAGAGGCAAAGTAATATCTTTATCCTCCTACACCTCCCCAAAGGTCTGATAATCCATAACATGCTATTTTCAGAATTTTTTTGCCATCAGTGTGGTGACAGCTCTAAAGGCATCAACCACCTGAAGGACAGAGTGATCAAATCCCCACATGAAGCAAACTTTTATTAAGGTACAAAAGATATTTACAAAGCAGAAGGCATTTGATTGACTGAGCTAGTCCTCTGAGGTTCTGGAGTTCCAGACACAAGCTTCCACTTTCAAAGCTGTTCCTCTCCTGTGAGATGAGACAGTAAATGGAAAGCATACCAAGTGCAATAATTCTGCATGACCCAGAACAGTTTTGATGTTTGTTTTTTCTGGCAGGATGCACTTTCCCTGATCTGAGTTACAGCAGCTAATCTTTTATGTATGATCACCTTGCTCTGCCAAAATGCATGCAAGCAAAAATACATCACAGCCTCTTTCCACTGCACTCTTGGGACACACATTATTTATAAACATTTACTGTACCTGATAAGTTCATCTATATTGGCATTTACCAATATCTCTGCATAATGAGAGGTTTGCTCCAACTGCCAATAAATCCATCAGAAACATTTTATCCAAGATCACTGGGAGAGGGATAACCTTATCAGTTAGGTTCTTTAGGACATATTTTCCTTTGTTTCTCTTCTTTGTCCTCTGTCTCAGCGATCTGACATGACCAAGCAACCTGATAAAGAGTCAGTGTTGCTGGACTGAGCCACCTCTCCAGTTACTTGTGGGGATCACAATAACATGCAACTTGAGGAAACACAAATGTCCTTTCCAAATTAACCTTTCCTGTTCGAGTCCAAGGAGACAACACCATTTTCTTTCCTACAAAGGGCAGAGAGAACATACCAGTCCCATCAGCAAGGTCACACATAGTACTGCTTTTTTGCTCATGTATCACACACACAATATGCTGAATAGACTTTAGCATCAACAGCTGCAACAGAAAGTAGGCCAAAA
Source organism: Thryothorus ludovicianus (assembly GCA_013397245.1). Classification (NCBI taxonomy): domain Eukaryota; kingdom Metazoa; phylum Chordata; class Aves; order Passeriformes; family Certhiidae; genus Thryothorus; species Thryothorus ludovicianus. The sequence goes on from VZTB01000289.1 coordinate 197,892, forward strand.
AATTCTGAAAATATATTGAGAAGTCCAGCATGACGAGAAAAAACTCAGTGATGGTGCTAGTGTAGAAATCAGAGCATCCCTCTAAAAGCAGCCCTTCTTGCTGTAATAGCACATATTCTGTTTTCCAAATACTTTGGAAACATTAACCTCCTGAGAAAGTCCTCATGCAGGCATTCCACATACATAATTCAAATTCTGCTTCAGGCTTATTTCTCAGAAGCACCCACTACAAAGTGATGTAACCGATATTTTTCAAAAAGGGTGAAGATAATCATAGTTGAAGGGAATGTGCTCCTTCTAAGCTCTGACCATGGTTTCCCTCCTCTTGCCCTACCAAGCTTAAAGAAGTATTTTTATATGACCCAGCAAAGTATTTTAAAGTACTGGCCAGGGGAAAAGTCCCTGACTGAGAAACTTGGACAGCAAATCAGAGACAGAAAGAAAAAAAATGAAGAGAGAAATTAATGTCCAGAACAAATTTAAACTCTGAGTCACTTAGTGAGATGACAGAAATCTGTACTCACACATTAGGAGAAGTAGGTTAATTGTGTGAATACAAAAAGAAACGTTCCCCCACCGGCAATTCTGGGTGAAAAGGTGAATAAAAGACATCAAAACTAGCATCTTTGGCAAAAAGCACACCAAATCAGAAATGTGATAGAAAGGCAGCAGTAAGGCCTCAAAGCTCCTGAAGACCAAGAAACTAGACCAGAACACTATGAAAACATCAGGATACCCTCTGTAAAAAATGATAACTTTTTTTTTTTTAATAAAGTTTCCCAAATTATGAGATGAATGCAGATTATTCTGGGAAGCAATGACTAATGACCTAATTTGCACAACTCTACCTCCCTGACATTAGCTTCAACCTCCACGTAGAGCTTACAGAAATGATAGCTATCTACAGCACTCAGGGTTTGACAGATCTTAGAAAAGCAGCATGAGGAAAAAGAAATGGGCAGAAGAATTGCCTAACAAAAGCTTGATGTGCATTTTGTTGGTCTGGTGAACCAGAAGCTCTGCACACACTGCAAACCCTACATCCTGATACCTCAGACATACCAGACTGTCTCTTTGCCAAAGGGATAAAGCCTTTAAATCAGGCTCTCCAGGTCAAATCAGGCTCTCCAGGTCAGGAGAGCACACAGACTTGACTCACACACTAATGATTAAACTGCTTTTAATGAAAAAAGGATGACATCTTCTACTTTGTTAGAGTAAATAAATCTGCTGCTTCAGCAAAATATTATTAGTTTCAAAAGTCATGTCAACTATGCTATTCAGCCATGAACAATACACTGTTTTGCTTACAAGCTGCACACTTCTGAAAACTCCCAAACTTACCTTTTATATTCCAAATAATAACTTCTGTTTGTAACTTTTAACCTGTAACCATAGTACAGGTGTCCTAATTTGTGCTCCTACGAGGCACTCCCTTTGAGATGTGAGGCGAGGGGCAGTATGGAGAGGACTGATGGGGTGCGAGTAGTGCAAAACAGCGGGTAAAACATAACAGAGGGAAGATGACAATCGGTGGGGTGTAAGGGGTGACAAGAAGGTGGGTGGATGGATGGATGGGTGGATAAAGGGTGGATAAATGCCCAAAGCTCCCCCTCACGGAGCACTTTCCCGCACAGGCCCCAGCGGGCCCTGAGGCGGTGGCCGGGCGCGGGGCGCCCCCTGCCGGCGGTGCGGGCCCGGCGGGAGCCTCCCTCGGGCGCCACAGGCGGCGGGAAACTCCCCGTCCTCTCCGGCATTGCAAAGAGCCGGGCGCTCCTGCCTCTCGCTGCCTTATGTTTTTTAAGCAGCCTCCTGTACCGAAGAAATCACCGACACGTCCCTCCCCCGCTGAGAAGAGAGCTGAAACGCCCCGCAGTAAGCAGCGAGGCGCTTCCCTTCCCATGGCCGGTTAAGAGGAAATCCGCGCAGCCGGGCTCTCCCGGTGTTGCTGCAGCTCTCCTGGAGCTCAGCCCGCCCTTCCGCACTTGGGCCAGCCTGACGTGATAGTCCAGCCCCGCTGTGGGAGAGCAGAGCAGCCGAGCGTGTCCCAGGAGCAGCGGGATGCGCGGGAAGGCTTCCAGCCCTTCCCGAAGCGGGGCTAGGGGCAATAGCATTGGGAGCACATGGCGGGCTGAAGGCACAGATTTACCGAACACATGCGATGTGCGTGTCCGAATGCATGCGGGAGAAGGGCCCGCACGCCCCAGGGCCGTTCCCTGCTCCTGTGCGCCGTGTGCGGCCGGGCAGAGCGGGGCCCGCCGCTGCCCCAACACGCAGCGGCACGGGAGCCTTACCGGGAGCTGATTTACCCCCGTCACTGCCCCTCTGTAGCCATCAGAAAGGCAGAAAGCACATTAGGGTAATTTCTAATTACTACATTTGTTTTTAATCAACCAGCAATTAAAGAGAAAATACCAGACTTTCTTCCTCAGTCAGGGAGGGAAGTGTGGGCAGAGTCTCGTCGATAGGGGCAGTGCAGCGAGGGGAGGTGTACGTGGCGGTTCCATAGTGTAGTGGTTATCACGTCTGCTTTACACGCAGAAGGTCCTGGGTTCGAGCCCCAGTGGAACCAATGCCAAAATACAAGCATTTTCTTCTTGGCTCACGCTGAGCTTTTCATAATTTCTTTTAGCGCGGTGACTTTCGGTTTAGCTGTTCCCTCCCCAAGACGGGGGAACCTCATAAGCAGTTAAAGGCGGCGCCGGCCCCGCGTGCGGCGGAGGCGGAGCTCTGTTTCCAGGGGAGCAGAAAGGCGCCTCAAGTGGGAAACCCTGGCACATGGGATCCCTTCCGCAGGCTGCAACCTCGGCAGGGAACGCCCGTCTGCAAGGGGAGCCCTTCCCTGCCAGCGCGGGAGAGGAATCCCCACCTTACCCTGTGGCACCCGAGGGGCACAGGGAGCAGAGGGAGCAGAGGCAACGGGGACAAGCAGCAGGAGGAGTCTGCTCCCAGGCAGCGAGGGACAAAGGCAGTCTGCAGCCCCTTGCATCCCGAGGAGTCTCACCGAGACAGACTGGAGCAGGGCTCCTTTCATCTCTGTGTTTGAGCGCTGGGGAAAGGCCAGTGGTTTTCACAGCACACAGCTAGCAAAAGCACAGTTAACTCCATCCCGGTCTTTCCCTGTACTGTGCATATCCTTTTTATAAACTGGGAAAGAAAGAGCCATTTCAGCTTGCCTCAGAGCAGTTTAAGTTTTAAATTCTAACATGCTGTGTCATTTTGCATGTGCAAGGCTTTAGAAAAGGATAACCTGTGGGCATGGGTGCTGGCACAGCATGCAAGTGTGCGTGGGAGTCCTGTGGAGGGCTGGGGCTAAGACGTCTCTGCAGGAGGAATAGAGGAGACCCTGAGCTCCACTGACCTGGAGTCAGCTCTTGAGTATCTTTGAAGGATCAGAGTGGGAGGATGTGATTTACCTATCTTAAAGACTGAAGAGAAAAAAATTGGCTTAATTTATTTTAATCAGAGACTTATTAAGAAACTTGCCTTAATCATCATTGTATTGAGAAAACTATTAACCTTTGTCAGTGCTTGTTCTCACTAAACAAGCACTCTGGGGTACGGGCAAAATGCAGTTAGAGATTGCAGATAGAGATTGCGGACCAATGCAAGGGTACTTGGGCCAGGTTGCAAAACCTTTTTTGGGTGGAAAACGGCTGTACGTCCCATAGTGAGAGCTGGCAGACTAAAGCTGTAGCATTAATACCATACTGATGCTAAGGGCCTGTGCATCCCACACCCTGAAAGTGCAGAAGTACTCAGGTCTGGCTTTTCTCTGCTTATTTGCTTAGCAGGACGTGAAGCCAAAGCAATGTGGCCCCCATCTGGGGTAAACTGTCTTCCACAGACTGGCTGCTTTCAGGATACAGGCTCAAAGCTGGGTCAGGCATAACTGGACTTCTCCTAATGTAAGATATGCAAGCCTTTGGTGTAGGTTCATCCCATCTAATAGGGATGGTGATTCCATGGTGCCTACCCTGCCATCGACAGCCACAGCACCCCGAAGTGCATGAGTTACAGGGAATGGGGCTGGTGGTCAGCAATGGGTAATTATCTGCCTCATGTTTTCTTACATTTAGGAAGAAGTCTTTTTCAGAAGATGACTTAAGCTGACGCTTCAGACTTGTAAAAATAATGTTTTCTTTTGAGAGCCATATCTTAAATGTGTGTAGACCACTGCAACTCCGTCCATTTGAGAGGGATCCAGCTCCTGACTCAAGCTCCAGAAGCATGGACAGTCTTGCCCTCTCCACAGATCAGTATCCTGCTTCTGAGAGATGTCTGTGGTTCACACATGCGTGTAGAAATGTGTGTTTTGTACATTCCCTTACTGTGCTCAAACAAAAGTGTGCCAGTCACACATTTCTGCTGAGACACTGCTTGTCATGTGCATTCAGCTTCCAGACACGTGGATGTGTGCATGCTGCTCTGATTGAGCTGTCTGGCACTCTGACTTGGGGAGAAACGTGACACTGCTACGAGGAGTTGCACTTCTCTCTCACACACGAGTGCTTTTGCCTCCTGCTTCCCCTCCAAGGCCACACACACATGCTGCCAGTGAGACTAAAAGCATCTCCATGGTGCAGCATGCTCTCTGTGTTTTTTCCCCACAATCTGGCAGAAGAAAACACACCAAGATTTCTGAGGGCTGTGAAAACATAGCAAAATGTCTTAGGGCCAATGGGACATGAGCTAGAGCTGGAGAAAATGTATGGGCAAAAGAGTGAACCTGCCCAGTTTCTGCTTTACATAGCAGTGGGAATGTTACCAAACTGTCTTAAGTTGTGCCATTTGTACTTGTCTCCATTTTGTTCTGTAATCAATACCAGACTAATCTTTATCCTTTTTGAAATTGTATTTTCTTTTTTATACAGGGCAAATGTAGTAATTTCTGGTGCTGTGTTATGTACTGGCCATCAATTTTTTCTGCTTTCTGTACCTGAAAATATTTTTGTGCTTGCTAGGAATTAGCTACATGATTCACTTAGCAATGCTGTCTCCAGTGGCAGCATAGTTTTGCTGTTTACAGTTATTAAAATGAAGGACTATCAACACCTTTAGACACAGACTGTCTGAACTGCATACTATTTATATAGAGACTTTAATTTAAATGCTCTTCTAATCTTCATGTGAAAAACTTTGGGTTTTTTAATGCTATAGACAATTTTTTAAACAAAGGCTGCCTTTCCTTCTGTGTGGAGGGAGTTTTATAACTGGGCAGCCACTAGTCTTAGGAGTATCTCTTTGGATAAATGTTCTTTGATAAGAGCTGTGCTATTTCTGAACACATTCCCTGAGCTGTGCATTTCTTACACAAAATCAAACTGTATTTGAAGGGTGGGGTTGACCTTAAATCAAGCTGATTTAAAACTACACGTGGTGATGGGAGAGAATTTGGCTTTGCTTTTCTTTAAAACATGGTAGGTTATTTCTCTTGGTGTGAGTAGTTCTCCTTCCCTGTGACCTGTCCTTATGAGACCATAAGGTGAGAGGCTGAAGCTCAGGTCTGGTTTTCCAAGAGATATGTGGATGAAGGTATTTAGGGATTTTTAAGCTGGGATTTTCAAACCCACGAGATTTAGACACCAACTGCTCATCAATGCAGAGAGGGAATAAATATCTGAGTGCCTTCAGGAGCTCTGGAAATCTCTGTCTCTGTGGCAGCCCATTTTTGATTGAACAATATAAAAAGGATACTGTGTAGAGCCTGAAGAGAGATGCTGCACTGCAGCAGATGCCCAGAGCCTGCCCTGGTAACCTCAATGGGTCTCATATTTCTTTAATTCCTGGCTGGACCTTCTGGTGGGTCTCACTGCCCCAAGATGGGAACAGCACATGAGCATGAGGCCCCTGGCATAGCCACAGCCCCCTGCCCTTAGGAAAAGGACCCCATTTCTGGTGCTTGGCACAGCTGCCCTGCCTGCTCACCCTGCCATGCTTTGATTCTCCCCCAGTGTTTGGGGTGAGCTGGCCCGGCTCCATGAAGCAGAGTGGCCATGTCTGTGCCACAGGGGTCTGCCTGTGAAACCCTCCTCTCCATGTAGGTACAGCAAAGTGGGGGAAGTGTTGGGCTGAGGAGGTTAAACTCCTTGCGGCTGAGCAAGGCAGTGAGCCCCCTTGGCAGGAGACTCCTCCCATCCATGTCACATACCCTGCTGAGTCTGGGATGTGTGGGTGCTGCAGGTGCAACTGCAGGGGGATGCTGTACCTGAAAATAACTTTACAGGGCATTCCAAATTTGTGGGTATCCAAAGGCAAATGAGATGAGTCCTGCCCAGGGACTGTTTTTGAAAAGCCAGCATTCTTGTTTATACAGAATTTTTGAATTAATATAAACCAGAAGAGTAGAGACACGACTGGCTTAACTCGACAGCAGCCTGTGTGATCTAGGCAGTGCCTTTATCTATTCCTAGTGCATACAATCTGAGATCTCTTGAAACAAAGCAAGCTGCTTCTGAAGCAGTTGCTTTCAAAAACCTCCATTAAAAATTCACTGCTAATTTCATATAATCAACAGAGATTGGAGGAACAGGTGCAAGAGGCACTGGAATCACTAGCAGTCTTTTTATTTTGAATCAGTCATTCTAAAATAAAATTTTTGATGTAGACTGGTTGAGAGAATACTAAAGGTACAACTGGTAGCAATGAGACGTTTGCATTTTTGGTTAGAGATTTTTGCAGCCTAGCAAGTAAACAACTGAAAAACGCTATTTTTGTTTGATCTACTGATTGCAGTTTTCAGCCCTATGCAATTAGGTGACTGGAAGAGCAGTAAGGACAGGGCAGATTTCTACACAACTATGGCTAGGAAAGACATTGCTGGTGTAGAGTTAAATAATTGGGGTGGAAGATAATGAATACATGCTATATACAAATACATCTTTTATAAGCATTAGGCGCCTGCGTTTCTATAGAGTGTGTATGTGGTTTATATGTAGGTATGTCCTGGTTTATTGGGACATATGTCTGCATGTACAATCAGATTCACACTCAAGAGTGTCAGTACCTCAGTACCTGCTGCCTTTTAAAAACTTACAGATGGCACAGCCTCTAGGATGGAGTTTGACAGTAACAATTATGTGGTTGGCTTGATGGTTCTTGATAAAGCCATGGGAATGGAGGAGAGTAAGGTGCTTAGGCAACGCTTAAGTTAATCTCATGCCTTCCCATCAAGCCAAGCAGAACACTAAGGAGCTATTCACAACAGAGGAAGGAAAAGATGCAGTTCAAGATGGGGAGCGTCCTGCTGTCTCTTCTTTTCTGGTACAAAGGTAGGCACTTTGCCTCCTGAGAGGCACTTTCAGATATCCCTCTTTGTGTTTCCTGTTTCAACCATGCTTTCTTCTGCCAGGGGCAGTGGGGTACAGAGCAAGCTCTTCTCTACATTCTCATGGAAACATCATAATTCGTGGAAAGGCAAAATGTGGAGGAGATGTGTAATTTATGTACATGAGTGAGCAGCATTCTTACAGCTCTATGAATATTCAGTAGTAAAACTCTGTTTCAAAAAAATAATTGCAGTCTAAAAAAATTGCCATGTAATTTGTCAAAATATGAATTTGCAAAGAAAATTGTAGTGCAGCTGAGCCAGTGTGTAAATAATAATGCTGATTTGAAAAATGAGGTACAGTATAACATGAAAGACTGGTCCTTCATTAATAAAAACTCTCGATTAATTAAAAACTGATCATTTTCTCTAGCAACAAGACATTGCTGATGAAGATTGCCTTTTTTTTTTTTTTTTTTAAAGGCCTTTCAAGGTATTTTGGCCTGGAAAAGACTTCCAAAGATACTTTTAGAACAAAAAGCAATTTGTAGGTCTAGAAAAATTGGGAAAGTATTTGTCAATTTTGAGGCTTTCTCATATTCATTGTCCAGAAAAATAGCAACAAAAGTAGGTAAGTGGGAGCTAGAAGGAGCCAGAAAATTTAGGGTCACAATCTCCTTCCATTTTAATTCAATCAGTTGTGGAGAATAAGGAGATAATTTCCTGGTTCATATTTAAATTTCCTGGTTCATATTTTCATGAAAGCCAATGGCAAAGCTACTTTTTTCTTAAATGAGGCTGGGGGTTGCTCTTGATAAGTGGTGGGCAGTGTCTCCCAACATAAACGTGTGAATCAAGTGTGATCTGTCAGGGTAAGGAACAGATTAATCAGACAGTCCAACTTTTCTCCTGTGGGTGTTGAATTCCCACTGTTTTCATATGTCTGTTTTTTTTCTATCCCTCTGTTTCCACTGAATATTTTGCTCTACCAAATTTCGTGGGTAGGAAAGTAAGTGCTCCTCAACTAGCCATGCCTTCGTTTCATCTTGTTATGTTTGACTGTACCCAACTCTGCCTAATTAATAGGTCTTTCTTTTAATGTCCTGGCAAATATTTGTATGTTCTCCTTGTACCTTATCTCTTCACTCTCCTTTGTTTCACTTGGGAAGGTGACTGGTGCCTGAGCTTCTAGGAAGAGTGTTTTTATACAGACTCCAGCATTTTTTTCCCTATGGGTGGCAAACTGCAGTTAGTCTTTGGAATAAGTTCACCTACTTTGCTCTGAATTCCAGACACAGCCTGCTTTTAATAGACACCCACACATCAGGATATTTTTGGAGAGCCTGCAGTGAAAAAATAAGTTGCAAGATCACTTTCCAGGCATCACTCCTTTGGTATTTAATTTATTTTCTTAATTTATTGTATTTCTTAATTTCCTGGTTTTCCCTGCTTTGCGATCTAAGTATCCTCGTGTGGACAAAAAGAGAGAAGCCCAGGTGCCCCTCAAACTCCTGCCTCTCCCAGCTCGAAGGTGCCGCTAGGTCAGCCCTTGGAGCTACGTGCTGATGCCACGATAAGCTGCTTAGCTTGTTTTCCCTGGCAGAGCAAGTGGCTTAGAGGAGCGCCTCGGCTGGGCTGGTGTTCGCTGGGGACACAGCGCAGCAGTGGCAGCAGCAGCAGCAGCATATGGTGTGGCAGGAGGGCTCCCGGGCCAGAGCCGCGGCGGCTGCCGGGCCCCTGCGTGTGGCGAGCCCGAGCCCGGAGCGACACGGGCGCGATTGCACCGCGCTCCGAGCACCGCGCTCCGGGCTCCACGCTCCGGGCTCCGGGCTTCGAGCACCTCGCTCCGAGCTCCGGGCTCCGCGCTCCGAGCACCGCGCTCCGGGCTCCGCGCTCCGAGCGCCGCGCTCCGGGCTCCCCGCTCCGGGCTCCGCGCTCCGAGCACCGCGCCCGCACCGCGCCGCTCCACCCGCGCTCGCTGCACCCGGAGGAACAAGCACAACTCAGCAACCCAAGAGAGGGGATTGCTCTTTTTTCACCTCTGTGTTTTGTAGCTTTGAAAAAAAATTCAACAAAACAGAACACACAACCCCTCACACACACACACCCCCACAAAAAAATTGTTAAAGGCTCAAACATGCCATTGGATCACAGTAAATACCATCTTTAGTAGTGCTGCCCTTTGGCATAATCAATGCATCTAATGAAATGACTATGCAGGCAATGTTTTGCGTAGTTCCAAGCAGGAAGGGACAAACATGTCAGTAAGGTCAGAAAATGCCAAATATTTCTAAGGAACGCTTTGGGAAAAAAGATAATTAATCATATAGCTCTTAAGAAAAAAAGGGGTGAAAGGCAGATTTTTTTTCATATTAATTTATCTTTTTCCAGATATTGTCACAACATATAAAAAAAAATAGTGGAAACTTTATGGAAAATGAGAAATTAATATGAATTAAATAGGTGTAATTGTGAGTACTTAAATATTTTTTTTTATTGCCTTCAAATAAATACCAGTAAATATTAAATGAACAACAATACAAATTAAGGAAAAGGAAAACCTAATGAAAAACATTCAAATAAGGAAAATTAAATGGAAATTAAAATAATAACAACTGTGAAGAATCCCCACAAAACGAAGGAGGAAAAGAACAGCCGATTTAAAGCCCATGAGAGACTCTTAGCGCAGTATGAGGCCACCCCTCTGCAGGCTGCTGCCCTCTTGCCCAGTTTCTGGCTCTGCGGGCGGTGAGCAGAGGTCGGTGCTGGCAGGGTGGTGTGTGCCGGGTGTTGGTGCCCTGCCGGCTGCTGCTGGGGCCGCAGTGTCACCTACAGGAGAATCAGGCTGAGCACCTGGCCCAGCTTTAGGTGTTGGAGTGCCCGGGTGGGCACCCTGCTGTCACCAGGCCAGCCTGGCTTCCGATGCCCTCGGGGGGACACGGATCTGCACGCGTCCTGGAGGTCCCTGCCTGCCAGACAGCTCCCACGGACCATTTAAAGCCCAGGCTTTTTAAAAATAAAGGTGCTGTTTGCACAACACACGGTCCCATGGAGCCTGCCTAGCGTGGCCATGGAAAAAGCCCCGGGGGGAAAAGCAACAGAAGCGATCACGGAGCGTGTGGGCAGGGGGGCTGTGCCTGCCGAGGGCACCTGGGCACTGGCCACAGCTGCAGCAGGGCCCTGGGACCATCGCCTCTGGCACAGGGGCAAGAGAGATGGGGAGAAGGCCACGAGTGTGGCAGCTTCCCGAAAGGCACCCTCTTACAGAGGCTGGTGCAGCCTGATGTGAGTCACCTCAGCCGCCTGGCACGATTTTCAGGGCTGGGATGTAAAAATAGCCTGAGTTAATAATATAGCAAGGTGCAAACTAGCACCCAATGGGCACAGAGGCACTGCGATGCTTTTTTCAGTGTCTCTGCCTGTATTGCTTACAGGCAGTAACAGTTACCTAACTCTGCTTCCTGATGCTGTCTAATCAGTGCTCAGGGAAAAGAGGGCTTTTCAGACAGCCCTGTTCACAAAGCCAGTGCCACCCATTCCAGCCATACTTTACATTTTTGTGACTTTTTGGAGCTTTTCTGGGGCTTCAGTCTTATTTTTCTGCACTTTAAAATGTTTTCTTTTCCCCTACCCACTAACCCATCGGTGCAAAAAGGAAGAAGGTGAATATCTGTGCAAAAGGAGTCATTGTGCCCAGAGAGCACTGCTACATCATGGGGGCATTGCTTTCACTGGGAGAAGATAAAATAATTTTACCTCTCTGAGCACTGTTAGACTGAGATATTGCTTACAGAGATGCGACAAAAACCCAACTATTTTCCAGCTGAAGCTTCTAGGACACCTATATAATAAAGTAAATAAATAAAGAGGTTAACATTTTCCACATACTTTTTCCTGCAATCATCAAGTTTATGTGAACTTATTGGAATAAGTAAATTGAGTGACTGACATTTATTTTGTGTTATATTTTATTTCTTTCTTTTATAATGTGCTTTCTCATGCTTGTATATCTGTCATTAATTCCTACACTAAAAGATGACTTGCTGCTGTGACTTTATGGTCAAGATAGTGAATATGATTCCTCAGAGTTACTCTATTGAACACAGCCTTTGGCAGTGTTACTTCTGCCCACACTTACCTTCCTCTTTTCTTTCTCGTTTAACCACATTCCTAATGATTACAATTTTTCTGAGAAATCTGTTCCTGTCATTAAAATGCTAGCAGCTGAGTTTCCTTGCTATTGATTGCCCCTTTCCCCAAGTAGCCCTAAGCTGTGGCTGCTGCTTTATCCAACTTCCACCTCAGGAAACCCCATCCTGGAACCCCAGGGCTACCTCTGCCAGCTCTTTCTTTCTGCCCCAAACCTGGACCAGTTCCTGGAGTATCATTCCCCTTCATGCTGTTCAGCAGCAGATGCCAAGTGGAGCCATCTCAGGATGTGGGCTCCAGCCCAGCCTCACTGGTACAAGTTCCCTGGCACAAAATCATCCCCTAGATCTTGTCCCAAGCCCTGGTCCCTAAATCCTGTGCTATGGGATGGCATTTGTGCATGGCAGTGCTCTGGACGCACCAACAGCGTGGTGGGATGGACAGGAAAGGCACATGGCTTATCTCCCAGCCTCCCACAGACACAGATAATAATTTATTTCACTGTACTGATAGTTTGCTGAAGGTCCTGGGGGCCTGTAAATACAGCTCTTTCCTTTTTTTTGTTTCGGGGTTTTTGTCAGTCCTGTGCTTTTAAAACAACTGCCCCTGGCGGCCATGCAGGCCTTATGACTCTCTGTTGAATTGCAGCAATTCGTTCTGTCTGACCTACAATTACCAATTATCTTTGTAACCTTCCTTGAAGGCAAACATGCTCGTTGTAAAAGCATGCTGCCCATCACATTTTTAGACTATTGGCAGGCAGCTTTCCTCTTCATTTCCTTTGTAGGACAGGGCCTGTCACAGCTGTAAACGCACCAATATATCAATTACTATGTTTTATGGCCAACTGCAGGCAAGGGCATCTTTCATTTGCTTTCCTCTCCCAAGGCCAGGGGTTATCAGGCTGCACTGCCCAGGCAGGGCATTGGCCATCCACTGCTGTGCTTGCCCCATGCCAAACCAGCTGCTCCCCTGTACCATGGCTGGCTGGCTGTGCCCCTTGTGGGAGTGAGCCCTTAGCAGTTCACCTCTCCTAGCTGAAAAAGGGGAAGCTGAACTCCTGTTTGAGGTGTTTAAATCAGCGAGTTATGCAGTGAGGAGTGGAGGTGCCCAGCCCAGCTGGGACAGCCAGAGGGGCAGCATGCCAGCACCTGTGCTCTGGCACTGCCTTTGCACCACTGTGTGTTCTGGGGGTGACCCAATAAAATGTTGCATTGAAAAAAGGGTTTTTGTGCTTGAAATTCACACCCTTGATTGATTTTCAGAGTTGTCCCCTGGCAGATGAGGCTAAAAGCCCCCCAGGCCACTCTCGTAGCACAGGAACAGGCACAACTGGCTGAGTGCAGCCACCCACAAAATGCTGGTTCACCTGGGAAGGAGGAGTTATTCCTGGTGATTGAATTGATGCTACCATACACCCACACATCTGAAATCTATTTCTTTTTTGCCTGTTTCACTCACAGCTGTTGAGTTCCAGCTGCATGTGCCAATGGCATATTAAATTTTGATCTTGTCTCTCAAAGGGACGGACTCAGGAGGCCTTATTGGATGTCTCAGCACAGTCACAAAGCAATATCCTACACCATCCTGGTAACTCACATCCCCTTTCCCCATCCCAGGCATGCAGTGCTCAAGAACAGGCCTCACCACACCACAGTCATGGAAACATAACTTCCTTAGGTTAATGGCTGGACTCGGTGATCAAGAAGAAGCCTTTCCCAACCCCTTTCCCAGGCTAAAGTGCATTAAACCACCGTAAGAGAAACCCAAAAAAATCCACAAAAGTTTTCTCTCCACGAAAATCAGTCTTCTAAGATGAAAATAAGGTGGTTAAGCAGGTGGAAGGAGCCGAGCCTGCAGCCCTGTGAGCCGAGGATTGCTGGGCAGTGGGAACACACCGCAGGCTGTGATGGCTGGGGAGCCATCCCAGATGTCAGGGTAAGGAAGCCCTTGCAGCTGGTTGCTCCTGGAGCAGGGCACCTGTCCTGCTGGGAAAGGACACCACTGTACGGGCCAGGGGGGCAGCAGGGACACCTGCCAGCCTGGATCTCATGGCCCAGGTACCAATGCCTCTCCAGCACTGGCAGCAAACAACACAGGGCAGGAGAGGCAGGCTCTCCATTTCTTTTATTGGCGCAGATGATCTAGTGTTGGTAAGTGATAAAATCCTGGTTTCTCTTGTATTGACAGCTTTAACTTAAATCACCTTCACACAGGTATGAGTCAAACCTCTTTGCCCCATGTGGCACAGGACAGGGGTGGCTTTGGGTTTGCCCCTCTGCCTTGGTTTTCTGATTGCACAGTGTAGTCCCAGGGCTTGGCTTGGTAACATTTGTGCTGGGAAAGGTGTAGTGCAGTGCTGTGTGGGGCCCCTGGCCTGTGCTTTCCAAGATGTCTGGAGATGTACAAGCATGTTCTTCTGAGCATTGGGTGATCCCTGCCTCCCTCTTGGGCCTGAGTAGAAGCCACAACTTTTTATTGTAGATTGGCATTTACTTCTTCTGTCAGGGCCAATGCCGTGGGTTAATGTGGTAAGTTCCTGATGCCAGAAATGCTATTCTGGGATGCTGAAGCAAAGGTGACCATCCTTGTGTTAGAGAAAGGAATTGAAAAAAAAATTCTTTATCATTTTCTGTTTGGAGGTCTTTCATTTAGACTCATTTTCACACCCAAGGAGAAGTTGCATTTCAGTAATAAACAGAGCTTTGTTTATAGTTTATATTTCAGCTGATTATAATTGCTCTGTGTTTGTGAGTCTTTTAAGATGGAACTTGCTATAGTAATGTAAGATGTAAATTCCCAGCATTAGCTGGAGCTTCCTAGGCTCAGCAAAGTGACAGTGTATGAATGAATAAATCATAACTATATTTCAGTGAATAATTCAGAGTCTAATTCATTTGGTGAAAAAAGTCATTTCATATTCACAAAACCTCTGGAGATGGCAGGTTTCTCATGGCTCCTGTATGCAAGCTTTTACCTGCTCAATCAATCTACTGGCTTGTAGATTCCCTAAATCTCTGAAAACCTGATGTTTGACATTTGACTTGTGTTGATGAATTATCAGCAGTCATGGGATTCTTTTTTTATTACTATTTTATTTTCATAGCTGTTTGGGAAATATTCTACCAGTCTAAAAGCTGTTAACACAGTCTGCTTTGGACTGCCCTGTGAAGCAAGGAAAAAGCCTCATAAAAAAGCCATTGCTCACTAAGAGGCAGGAGATAAAACAGGTCAAGATGTTGCAAAAATAGCATCTCTTCCACAGCCACAATTACTGGTATTCCCTAAGAAAGGAAAAAAGGGTGTCTTGTCCATAAGACAGATTAGGAAAGCCTATTTACTTTTCTTTTTTCTCCATCACATCCAGAGGGAGTGGTCTCGGGCCATGCACCCTGTGAGGTGCCCCATCTCCTCCAAAGATGCTTGGGATCTGCAGTGGCACCAAGCCAGGACTTCACCCTTGAAGTTCATCAGCTTAAAAATGTGACAGGGAAGGTGTGGAGCAGAAAGACAGAAAAAATGGATATGTGCAAAATTAGCTGTAAAGCAGAGACTGAGGGGTCCAGCACGTGTTTTGCCTCAGGACGATTCAGGTGTATCTGATCAGGAAGGGGAGATGCCAAAGGTATCTGAAGGAAAACTGGATGGAGGAGTTAGCACAGACATGAGCACATGCAGTGCCCTGCTCCTGCCCACGTTCTCTTGCCTTCTCCTGGCAAGCAGCTTGGGGAAATGGGGTAGATTTTTCAGTCCTTCCTCTATTTATTTGTCTCTATCTCAAAAGTAAATGTTGATTGTATTTCCTGATGTTTGCTTTCAGCATCTTTGTTTCTGATCTCTCTCTTTCTCTCTCTCTCTCTCTCTCTCTCTCTCTCCCCCCCCTTCTTCCCTCCATGCCCACTGCCCAGCTGTGATGGCCCTCTCCCCAGGAGAGGTAAGTCTCTCTGGGTAGTTCAGCTGCCAGGTAAATGCTGGGGGTCTCACACTGCCCAGCCCTGGTGCCTTGGGGCAGAAGGAGGGTTGGCATCTGGGCCTGCAAGCTCAGGCACATGCTCTGACCTCTGAATCCAAGGGGATCCAAGTAATTCTGTGCTTCATGCTGAGCTGGCAACAGGAAAGGGTCTCAGACAAGGTGCAGCAGTCCAGATAGGCAAGCTTATACAAGCTTTTGTATAAGGTTCAGAATTCAGATTTGGCCTCTTGACACTATTTTTATGACTACATTGATTTATTACTCATTTTTTACATTTCCTTTAGGATGAGAGACTGGAGCTGTGGCACAGCAAGGCTTGCAAATGTGATTGCCAAGGAGGCCCTAACTCAGTGTGGTCCAGCGAGAATAATGGCTTAGAGTGCATGCCAGGTAACAGAGGGAGCCTTTAGTTGTGTTTGTCTGGTGCCCTTCAGCAGCTTCCCCTTTGCCCCGGCACTGCAGAGCTGGCACATCCCAAATGCAGCTGCTGATGGGGCTGGTGGAGCTGAACCACTGTGAGGTGAGGGGATGACCCTGCACCATCAGGCAGAGGCAGCCCCCATGCATGGGCCTTGGGAGGCCACCTAGGGTGGCCCGTGATGGCCAGTGACAGTGGGCATCTGTCTTTCTCCTCCTGGAGCCCTTGGTGCTGATGCTTCCAGAAACTGCCTGGGGCAGCTACTGCCATATGTGGAATTTGCTGTAGGAAACCTTTTGTACCACAGAGGGTCATTCTTCCTTGCTGCAGTTTAGCCAGTAACATCTTCTAGACTCCTCAGGTATCTAGAAAAACAGTTTATTCCTTCTTTGCAGCATATTTTTAACTGGGAAGGGAAGGCAATGTGGCAGGTTTGGTTGATCTGTCTGTGGCCAAGGAACATGTGGGTGAGGAGCGGTGCTGGGTTTCCCTGCCAGGTGTGAGGGGTTGTTTCTCTCATTAGCATTATGTAGCTGAGTAATGAAGGCGTTTCCCTTGTTCTCCTGAATGAGGAATGTTCCCACTGGAACTCCCAGCTGTCGCTGTCCCCAGAGAGGGGCTTTGCATTCCCCTTGCCCAGCCCAGCCCTGTCAATGTGGTGTGGCCTGGCATTCCCTGCTGCCATGCAGAGCTGTTCTGGCATGGCCGAAGGGAACAGCCAGCCTCGCAAACGCTGCGTGATTTTTCTCTGGCTTGGCAGTAACACTGTCCAATGGTTCAGCTGCTTTGGCTGGGCAGGCACCAGGCATCTGTTTTGGCAGGTCCCTGTGCATGGCACAAACGGACTCAGCAGAAGGTGACCTGCTAATTGCATTACGATTGTGTGGTCTGTGGATTAGTGTTGCTAAAAGTGAAGTTGGGTGGTGTTTGAGATAAGCTTGACAAATAGTAAACACACAGGGCTTCTTGCACAAGGGGAGCAAGGCTTTTAACGTGGTGGAAAAGCCATGATGTTTCCATGCCTGGAGGAAGGCAGGACAGTGGTTATATGTTTTCATGGGGAAAAACATGTTAATGAGGTCCCAGCTGAGCAAGGTATGTTAATGAGATATTGATGCATGCAATATTGACCTAGAAGAGTTTGCTAATGAGACATCGACTGCATGGGAGTTGCACTGGGGAGGCCACAGTGATTCCAGGTTCTGATGCTTCCCATATGTTGGTTGTTTTTAACATGAGGCACCATGGTGGTTGCACAGGCATGGGTAAGGCAAGGAAACCTCTTTCCCACAAGAGAAGCTTTGAAAAGTGCAGAGCTTTTCAAAGCAGTGCTTACTCCTTTATTACTGAGACCCATGAAATGGACTGTGCTAAACTAGAGAAAGGGACAGAATTACCCTTGGGGACTTCAGAGGCTCCATAGGCTGCAAAATCAGAAAACTCTGCCCATGATGTAGATGTTTGCCTAGGTAATCCCTATGTGACACTTGAGTGCCTTTATTCTGTGTATCTTGATACACAATGAAAACCTGATCACATAAAAAAAAAGATTGTAATGAAAAAATCACAGTTAGGTCCAGGTAGCAAGCAGGTGCTCAGCATCACTAGTCTTGCCTTCCAGAGACTGTGTGGTGACCCACCACAGAAAGTTTTAATTCTATTTCTTTCCCCAGTAGTTTTGCAGCCAGTGGTAGTTGTGTTGAATTTCTCACTATTGCAGAAGACAGTTGTGGGAGCAGGATTGTTACCCTGAATATTTGCAGTCAAAACCTGAGGTGGAAATCCCTGAGCCCTCAGCAGGGCTGAGCATGACACCTCACTGGCACTACAGCACCTGCAAGTTTTCCACAAGGCAAGGCCATCTCCAGACACAAAGAAGGTCCCCATAGCAGAAAATGCAGATCTGAGGGTGCTTGTGGAGGGATGTCCAAAGCTGGCTCACCAATTCTGCCATGCAAGTAGAGCCATAAATCAAGACAGTCATTGGAGGGGCAGAAGGAGGTCAAGCTCAGAAGAAAAGAAGTGTCCAGCATTACTCAAGGACCAGGCAAAAGCTGACAGCATGGAGGCTGGATACAGGTTGATGCATCCAGTCAGGCTCTTCTTTCACATGCTTACAAAGGGAGATTCAGGCTGCAACATGTGAATAAAGCCTTTCCCTCAAAATGTTGCAGTCAGAACAAGCCTAGGAAGTTTGAGAGACAAAGAAGAGTTAGAAATTAACACAATTGAAGGCTAGAAATGAAGACTCTATGGCCCCAGGGCAGGTCTGGGATAAGAGCGTTCCCACCACACTAATCTGGGAGAAGAGAGAGCAATGAAACTCCAGGAGGTGTTCACAATATGTGTGCAAACACACCCAGAAAACAGAGCCACTTCTCTTCCTTAAGTTTTTTATCCCTTGTTCTGCAGAGTGTCCCTACCACAAGCCCCTGGGCTTTGAGTCTGGTGCTGTCGCCCCAGACCAGATCAGCTGCTCCAACCCTGAGCAGTACACGGGCTGGTATTCCTCCTGGACAGCCAACAAGGCCCGCCTCAATGGCCAAGGCTTCGGGTGAGCTCAAAAATGCCTCCCTGAGGGGTCCTGGGGCTGGGGTGGGGGGGCTGGGGGGCCCTGGCTGTGTGGGGGCAGGAGGATCTGTGTGGGAGGGCACGGTGGAGAACAGAGTGGGGCTGGTGGTGTCCCCCCAGGTGTGCGTGGCTCTCCAAGTACCAGGACACTGCACAGTGGCTGCAGATCGACCTGAAGGAGGTGAAGGTGATTTCGGGGATCCTCACCCAAGGGCGCTGTGACGCTGACGAGTGGATGACCAAGTACAGCGTACAGTACCGCACGGATGAAAACCTCAACTGGGTGTACTACAAGGACCAGACCGGGAACAACCGGGTCAGTGACCTCTGCTCTTTGGCCACTGGTGGAAGGGAGGCATGTTTGTGACAACAGGTCACAGAGGAAGGTGCATGAAAAGGGGAATCCTGTGGGAGAAGCAGGGTGGGTGGATCTTGGTGCTCACTCTGTGTCAGGGAGCAGCACAGAGAGGGGCCATTCCCCCTGAGGTGGGTATGTGTCATGCTGACCAGTGCAGAAGGACAAAATACATTATTTGTGTTTTCTAATGATCATACTGGAGTCCAGATTAAGCTCAGAGGCATTAGCTGGCATTGCAGAGGAGGCAGCACCTCCATGATAAAACTCCTTTCTCAGCTGTGGCCACACTGCCCCAGCCATACTTTGACTCTGCACAGGGATTTCTTTTATTGCCATGTCCAGGGATAGTGCAAGATCCTGGTGCAGAAAAACCCCTCAGACAAAACCTGCAACTAGTTAAGTCATAACCCACCAAACCATTCTCATGCTGCACTTCTTATTGGTTGATTTAAAACAAAAAATTGCAGAATTTTTGGAGATATTAGAGTTGCTCTGATCCCTATGCAGTCCAGCTGGGCTGGGAATGCCACAGCTGCTGTGTCCCAGGCGTCCTCAATGCCAATCTGTGGGAATGGCCCTGTCCTAACACAGGAGGTTCTGCTGGCTTTGCTGAAGTTCCTGTTCCTGCAGCCCTGGAGAGAGGCTAAGCTTTCCCAAAAAAACAGGTCATGGCAGCAGTTGTGACATCCAGGCCAAGGAATGGGGAAAGGGCCCTCAAATATATTTTTTCATCTGTATTGGCTTGTGTAGGAACCTGGCTCATGAACTTCAAAGAGCCCAAGTCAACCATGGTCACTCCAAACAAGCAGTGTCTTGGTACAGGGAGGCAAATGAGAAAGAACGGGATGAGAATTGGGTGAGATTTTCTGGCCTAACCATAAGTGCAAGACCGATGGGGAAAATCGGCCTACTTAGAAAACTGAATCAGTGTGACAAAAATTGCCTACATCTGGCTATTTTTAAAGTCTTTTGTTTCGAGGGTGGAGCGGAAGGAGCCTCCTCCTCCTCTGCTCTGCACGACTCATGGGACAGGATTTCCAGCCCCCTACCCACCCACTCCTCCCTTCACAGGTTTTCTACGGCAACTCGGACCGCTCGTCCTCGGTGCAGAACCTGCTGCGGCCGCCCATCGTGGCCCGCTACGTCCGCCTGATCCCGCTGGGCTGGCACGTGCGCATCGCCATCCGCATGGAGCTCCTCGAGTGCCTGGGCAAGTGCGGCTGAGCCGGGCCGCAAGGGCCTGAGGGCGCCCGGCTGCCACCGCCGGCCTCGGCCCGGTGTAAAGGCCCGGCCTGCAAAGGGCAGGGCTGTCTTGAATAAAATGGCATTTCACACCATGCCTGCTGATACAGCTGATGGGGGGTGTGGGACATGGGGGAAGAGGAAGGTTCAGGGCCATGGCTTGGATTCCTGTGAGGTGTGGTGCTTCTGGCCCTGGGTGTCAGGAAATGACACCATGGGGAAATGATCACCATGATGTGCTGTGGACACTGAAATGCATGGGGTCCAAAGGCAGGGCTCAGATTCTCTTTGGGAGGGCAGGTGTATGCCAGGACAGACATCTCACCCTCATGCCCTGAGACAGGGTTGGGGCCAGATCTGGCCTGTCCCCGGTACGAGGGCCCTCATATTAATCTCACACTCTCAAATCACCTCATGTTTGCTTGTACCAGGAACCCTCTGGCCTGAGCTGCTGTGGCTGGTTTTGGGACAGACATTAGTGCCTTTAGCACCAAGTGGAAAAACCCTCTCTGCATCCTCTCTGTTTTTGCACTGACACATTTTGGGGACCCCAGCGCTTTGCTCCCTGTGAATGTTCAGGCACAGGTACAGGGACTCACTCTTCTTAACTGTTTGATTCCCATGGCCCAATCTCCAGTCGGTGTTTGGCACCCAAGGAATTTGGGGCATGTGGATGATGGACCCATATTGCTGGGGTGACAGCTCAATTACTAAGGTTCATGTTCCTTCCTCAGCCCAGGAACCGATGCCCAACACAGCCTAGGTGGGAACTGCACCCCCACAGCTCCCATGAGGGAGGGTTGTGGGGAGCTCTGGGGTGATGGCTTTGGTTTGTCTTCCTACACACCTGCAGCACAAATCTGGCAGGCACCAGAGGCCTTTTCCCTATTTTCTAATAACCAGTGCATCCATCCCAAAGAGTCACAGCATCAGAACCTGAACAGTCACAGGGAAGAGATAGTGGCACTGAGGCAGCCCATCTGCCTCTCCTGTCCTCTCCTTATCCCTATGGGCAGAGGTGAATGTTCAGTGCAGGGCAGGAGTACAGATATGACTAAAAACAAATGAGATGTGACCAAAAACAGGAGAAAAGCCTTTGGATGGCTGTGCAATTCATCACATTCATTTGTGAAAGCAGATGTTTCTGCCTTGTTTTATTCCTGTATGTAGAGACAAATAATAGCTGTCAGGGAAATGAGCTCTTCTGGCAAGTCTGAAAGCTGCTCCACTAACCAACAGTATGAAGTCTACAGAGATGTAGAAAAGACCAATTCCCATCTGCTGAGATGATTGCTATATACCAGCACTCCCTTGCTTCCCTCCCACCTCCTCATCCATGAATAAGATTTTTGCTTACCCACAAATTGGTCCAGGGACACATTTTCTTTGTAAGAAATCACCGTGTGGTTCTCTTAATGCTGAACAGTTAAGGCAAGCTCTACTGAGAAGATCCACTGAGCTCGAGCAACTTCCTCAGCAGCCAAGCTGTGGGACCAGCATGATATCTCACCTCCCTGGAGGCACTGCATATCCAGCACCAGGAGACAAGGGCTCCCCAGCAGACAACACAGCTCTTGTCTTGCTAACACCAACACTGAAAGCTGAAGCATTTCCAGGCCTTGGATGCAGTTGCCAGCACGTTATCACACAGCTCTCCCTGCCCTAAAAGCAGCACAGGCAGCTCTGCTCCATGTCTTGATGGAAGGTATCAGGGGAAGGAGCCTTGGTGCTGATGCTCTCCTGCGTGACTGAGGAGTGGAGGGGTGGCTGCAAGGGGCACAAGTTGGCAAATATTTGGATGACCCCAAAGCAGTTAAGCATGACTGTAGTTAGTCAAAGCCTTGTCTGTGACTGGCCTCTGACGAGCTCCTATGCACAGTCCAGGGTTTTTCAGTTCTCTGGTTTTGGAAATGCACACAATGGCAAATGCCAGAAGCTCCTGTGAGATTTGGAAGAGCTGGCAGGGTTAATGCAGAGCCTGAATAGATGGACCACACATCATTATATACCAAGGCACCACACTAAATTACATATCTTCACATGACTGATCCTACATAGAGGATATAATAAAACCTTGGAAGAAAAAAATAGTTTCTAGGTAGAAAGGACCTGTGCTATCACTCTTTCAGCCTCCCATCTTCAAAGAAATCACTTTTTCTAGATTGAAATGTATGGCAATACCTAAGATGGAACACAGTGCATTCATAGTTCATTTGCCTCTTTGCCCTGTCCTTTGTCTGCAACTCACCCCTTCAGCTTGCATAGGGAAGGGACCTACAGAAGACTTGCAACTAAATGGTTCCTGCTAAAGCAGGAGTTTCTGTTCTGATCTTTGCTATGCAGCTCACTTTCTAATTGACCTCTAGAAATTCACTTAACCTCTGCCTCTTATATAAAGAATGCTGAGAGGCTTAATTAATTAAGTGGTCCTAAAATGCTTTTAGAATTGCATTTGACTTCCACTTCTGCATAAATTCAGTGTGTTGGAATAACAGTGTGACTGAGGCCATCATGAAAGTGAGACAGCACCAGCTGAAATATAATTACATCAATAAAAAAGCTTTTCCTCATAATCATAGAATCACAGAATGGTTTGGGTTGGAAGGAACCTTAAAAATTTAACTCCTATCTCCCTGCCAAGGGCAGGGGCATCTTCCGCTAGACCAGGTTTTTCAGAGCCCCATCCAAGCTAGCCTTGAACACCTCCAGGGATGGGGAGTCCACAGCTTTTCTGGGCACTCTGGCCCAGTGCCTCACTACCCTCACTGTAAAGCATTTCTTCCTAATATCTAAACCTGCCCTCATTTAGCTTAGAGCCAATCCCTCTCGTCCTGTAACTACATGTGCTTGTGAAAGTCCCTCTCCAGCTCTACTGCAGCCTCCTTTAGGTACTGGAAGGTGCTATAAGGTCTCACCAGGGTCTTCTCTTCCAGGCCCAGATCTCTCAGCCTTTTTTCATAGAAGTGTGCCAGCCCTGTGAACATATTTAGGACCCTCCTCTGAACATGCTCTAATAGGTTCCTCTCTCTCTTGCATTGGGGGCCCCAGACCTCGACACAGCACTCCAGGTGGAGTCTCACCAGAGCAGAGCAGAGCAGAGCAGAGCAGAGAGAGCAGAGGGAGAGAATCCCCTCCCTCACCCTGCTGCCCACACTGCCTTCCATACAGACCCAGATACAATCAGCCTTCTGGGCTGGAGGTGCACTTTGTCATCTCATGCTGAACTTTTCATTCCCCAGCAGCCCCAAGCCCTTCTCCTCAGGAGTGCTCTTCATCTGTTCGTCCTCCAATCTGTCTTTCTGCTTGTGACTTTCTCCACTCACATGCAGGAGGATCTTGCACTTGGCTTTGTTGAACTTCATGAGGTTTGCACAGGCCCAGCTCTCAAGCCTGCCCAGCTCCCTCAGGATGGGGTCCATTCCCTCCAGCGTGTCAACTGCACAACAGGGCTTGGTGAGAGTGCACTCAATGCCACTGTCCATGTTGCTGACAAAGAAGTTAAACAATCCTGCAAGTCTCTACCTGCAGAGACAGGGAGACCAACGGATGGCTTTGCAACTGCATAAAACACAAGAGGTTTGAAATAGGAAGTAGGACCAAGAACTGCTTTCAGCTTTATCACCTGGATTTTTAGGATGGGATGCGTAGAGAGGAGTGAGGGAACAAATGGTGCTGAGAAGTTTGCACCTGATCTAAGTTACTTGATCAGAGACTGCCTCAGGGCCCCAGATCAGCCTCTTAATTTGTAAGCCAATAGCCCCTTTGTCCTAATGGGTACATGCAGGAATTCTCCCTTCACTTCCATCCAGAGAAAAATGTCCACTCTGTCCTTCACCCCATGGGGGTCTAATACTGACTGCACTGGGAATACCACATCGAGGTGCCCAACCTCTTCAAGGAGATAGCCACTCCTGTTTCTGGGGCTCTCCAGAGGGTACAGAAAAGGAGTTACTAAATGAGATTGTTGGAAGAGTAGGAGCCAAGTAAGGTTTTAAGAGTGAAGCCAAGTCCCTCAGAGCACTAGGCACTTAAAGGAAATGCATTTCAACCTCATTTCTGGATGAAAAGGTAAAAATGCTGGTCTGCTTGTCCTGGTGGAAGTTGACACCATTAGCTCAGGCTGGAACTTTCCCTCTTGGAGAGGTGATGGGCACAGCTCAGTGAAGGCACTGGCAGCAGCCACGTCTCACCAAGGCTGTGGTTGCTGCACAATCACCAGCAGCTGTTTTGGAGGGATTTAACACACTCCAAGTCCTGGAGCTCAGAGGTAAAGAAGGGAGGCTCAGGAAAGGTGGTCCCTACTCCTCAGTTTGTCTCCGACTACCCCAGAGAATGACAGACTAGTAGGGAAATATTTAAAGTTTTTTTTTTTTAAAGCTGCACACACAGTAACAAAAAAACTCATAGCCAGGATACATTAAAGAGGAAGTAATCAAAAACTCTTATTGCTGACACCTCATCACCTCAACACTTCCCTAGAAGTGTCTCAGTTTACATGTGACAATGATGAAATGCCATCATGACACTTCTTCTGCATTGAAGACTGTGGGCTGGAAACTTTCAGGGCCATTTAATTTCTGGTAGTGCCTGCTGAGGGGTTTGGTGGGTTGGTAGTGTTCAAAACAGAGAAGCAGAGACTCTTGCCCTGAAAGGAAGAACCTGTCCTGCAATGAGACTGGAGGAATGGTGGGAAACAAGGTGCTTCAGAGACGCTGCCCTGTGGAAGCATCCCATGGAAACAGCAGGCTCGTGGATATACAAGCAGCCTCCCAGATGGGGGAGTCAGCCAGAACCTGGCAGTGACCCACTGGGGACAGGACTCCTGATTCTGGTCCATTCCACTCATCAGAGCCAAGCTAATGCAGGGAGAGGTGCTCTGGAAGAGACGTGTCAGGAATAAGATCAGCTGTTGAACAATGCCAGTGTTCTAGTGCAAAATCTGCATTTTTATTAAAGACATATTTTGGAAGGCCCATTCAAAAATACATTGTGCTCAGTAAAAATTAACCATTTTCATGCTGATAATTAAGGTTACCACAGGATTTTTTTTTCTCTTTTAGAATATTTACAGCAACAATAGAAATTGTACAGAAGAATGGAATACATGCTCAAAAAAAATTTGGTAAGGTGTACCAACAACATGATACAAAGGGTTGTATACAAACACTTTACAAATGGTTTATTAACTTGCATGAAGTCATCCTTAAATATTCAACACATTTTAAAATCAATTTGTATTCCAGGATTAAAAAGGCTAACACCACAACATATCCCTTCCACAACAGAAAGCACGGTAGATTTAAAAGTTTGTGCGCTTTATATTTCTAGTAGCTGTTAAAAAACATCAGGGAATCTTATCCATAGATTTAGAAGTTTTGAAAGCTGCCTCCCCAGCCTGTTAATCTGTATTGGCAGATAACGAAAAAAAAGAAAATATTTTCCTAAACTTCATTTTTCCTTCTTTCTTCCAAGTGACACAAATTTAAAATTAAACATTCCACAGCGGAGACCTAAGCAGTCCCAGAATTCCTTATCAGATTAACCAGATTTTAAAATGCCTGCATAGAATTTCTGACAAAATTATGGTTTCTGGGAGGATTTTAATTTATTGTTCCATATAATCCAAATATAAAGTTACTTCTTTCAATTAGGCATATCCTTCAGTAGTACGAGTCTAAGATGTGCACTAGCAAAAAAAAAAAAAAAAAAAGAAGAGACAGGTCCCTATGCTTAAAGTTTTGCCTTGTAACTAAAGATTTAAAAGCTCTGCCACTGGATTTACATGTCAGGAGTTTACACCAAGAGGTTTATACCCTATAGGAAAATTGAACAGCTGCTTCCACCTTGTGCTAGGAACATGCTTTATGCTAATGGAAAGCTCTACAACAGCAGCTACTTCACAGCGCATTTCTACGCCTGTACAATTAAGATGCCACCTCGAATTTCTCAGAATGGATCCAGAGAAACAACGCCCTGTGAAAACAGAGACCTGGTGGAACAAAAGGCCTGG
Organism: Thryothorus ludovicianus; assembly: GCA_013397245.1. Classification (NCBI taxonomy): domain Eukaryota; kingdom Metazoa; phylum Chordata; class Aves; order Passeriformes; family Certhiidae; genus Thryothorus; species Thryothorus ludovicianus. Next base: position 223,880 of record VZTB01000289.1, read on the forward strand.
TAGGCAGCGTGTTTTGGTGGGGGCACAATGAGGTAAGGTATCTCACCCAGATGAAATGGAAAATTAAAATGAAGGAAATCCTGAGCAAGTCTAAGGATAGCTGTTTGAGTAAAACAGCGAATAGGGTGGAGTAGTAGATAAGGCCTCTAACTCCCTGAAAATCTGCACTAGAGAAACAACAAAGAACAAGGCAACTGCAATATTTGAGAACCACAAGGGGAAGGCCAAGGGAAGACTGCAAAGCAGTGCAAAGGATGGCACTGGGATTCTAGAGGGAGAGCTCAGATGGCTTGGAGGTTTCAAAAGTACTTCAGATGAAGGCCCAACAACATTTTATTACATCGTTGCTAACAGTACCTAGAAGAAGAATCTTTTCAGATGTCTCTTCAAAATTTGGAGTCAATAATAAGCTCAGAATAAACAAACTCAACATTCTGCAAGAGAGAGGAGGTAGATTGACTTGCAGAGAAGACAAGAGATGTGTAGTCATTCTTAGCCTAAGATATAAATTCCATGTTCAGGCTCTTGGGCCATGTTTCAAGAGTCACTTTTGCCCAGCTGCATATTTTGTTATGTTCTAAAGGAGCCTGAGAAGCAATCTGATTTGGTGGAATGAAAGAATCCAAACATAGTGGGGCCAGTCCTCTCAAAACTCACATGCATCTTCCACTGAGTATGTCAAACCCCAGCTTTTGCATCAAATAATTGGCTGCACACAAGATCACAAATCTGTATCCAAGCAGAACTAGGAACAAGTAAAATTCAGACCTAATCCATCAGATCTACCTATGCTGTCTTGTGTGGTAGTTGTTAAGACACTCCACTGACAGAACAGATGACCTAACACAGCTTTTTTCTTACAATTGGAAGAGGATCTCCTATAAAATCTGCTTTGCTAATTTTAATGAAATTTGCTTTGTGATTGCAAAATGAGGAATATTCTGTTTCAGTACAACATTCAGTACGGCACAAGCCTTCAATTGCCTGATGAGCCTGAGCATTAATGCACTGCTGCTGCTTGACCATTTGAAAAAGGTGCCAACATCTATAATAAGCTTTGTGATATTAGAAGGGTTTACTCAAATCACCCTCTTTAAAAAAAAGGCCAGAAGTTAAATGGCTTTTTTCCTCATTCACTACAAACCCAGTCAATGAATGGTTAACATCATGATACCATTAGAAAGAGCTGTGTAGGGAAAGGCACCTGTTCTTAAATAGTGTCCTGATCTGAAGGTTATTAAAAAATAGTTACATAGGGCACATCACCTTTCCAACCATCTTCTGTGGCACTCCTATTTCAAATGGTGGGCCTACTAACATGAACAGCAGCCTAGATGCATGGTTTGTGATACTGCCCCATTAACAGATGTAGGATGCATGCTAGCTGAAATGGAAAACATAAACATTCATTGCCACCCCACAATTTGCAGTGTATCATATATGGCTATCCTTTTCATACTCTTTGTGTGACTGGGATGCAAATATTCTTCCAGTTCTACTCTGACAGTGATCAGCACATACAGAATTAATTACTTGCAAGTATTTTGAAGCATGTGTCACTATCAAATCCTTACAAGACAACAAAAAAATGAAATATGAGTAAAACCCCCAATATTCCTAGAGCATAAATCCTCTTTAAAGTGGCTAGGTTCTGCCTTAGCTACCTAGATCACAACAGTGCTTTCAGAGCTGTACAGTCTATATTCCCATAGGTTCCCTGTATTCCTATAGGGAGGTCTACAGAATTGTTGAGAATACATAGCTCTTTCTGGGTGAACCCAGGAGTCTACTCAGCTAACACCTCATAAGCTTCTGAAGAAAAAAAGAAAAGGTTGGTATCTAGGTTTTAAACAAGTGAGATTCATCTCCTAAGAGGCCTAACTGCAATGACAAGGAAGGTAAAGACCTTACCACAGGCCACTGCTTCCTGAAGAGTCACTCCAGCCTTGGTCCCAGAAACAAGCTGGTGTGGTAGAGAGAGATGACAAATGACAGCCTAAGGATGCCTCATGCACTTGGAAGTTTGAAGCCTGCTTTAATATTGATCTAAAAGAACAAGTGGTGTTTGGGGAATATTTTAAGAGACAAATCTGGGATCATTGACTCCCTGCCAAGAACTCTGCTCAGCGCTCTGCTGGCAACCTCTGAGGGGCAACGAAGGTTGGACTGCAATAAATGCAGGGAAAAGTGTTAAATAGGGCAAAGGGACTGCTCTCTGTGGCCAGGTCTGTTGAAAATAGATGTTTTCTAGGTCAATACATTTACATGGCAGTTTAAAACGACAGCTTAGACACTTACACAATTTTAGTTAGGATGAGTTTAAGGTGCTTTTTTTTTTTCAGTTAAAAAAAGCTCAAGAGCTATAACAAAAAACATATAGACAAGTTTAGGCAGCTTGAGCTCTGCAAAATGACTACAATTATTTTCTGAAACTTAGTTTCTTTTTTACTCACATCATCTGTGATGCCATAAGGCAAAAGAATCAAAGAATGAAAAGCAGTTTAACTAGGACCCTTTATACTAAATAAATCTATAGAGCATGTAGTACAGGACTAACAGACCAGTGAAAAGGAAAGCTCACACTTACAAAATAGTTTGCTCTATAATTCTCTTCCTCTTTTATTAAGTCAGAAAATCTCAGTCACTATAATAAGACTCCTTTGAAAACCTCGACAAAATTACATTAGCCATATTCTAAATATTGGGAAGCTAGACCAAGTTAAAAATACACAACTCATCCCAGCACCAGCTGGCCAAGCTGCTGGAATTTCTTTCCAACAGAAGAAAATACTACATACATTCAGCACAATTTAGTATTCAACTGAAAGCTAGTACAGTTTGTTGAATTCAAGAGGAAAATGCAGTATGAAGTAGAAACAAGTTTCTGTAAATATGGGCCACCAAATACTCAAACATTCCTTGGGTCACCTTTGAAGATTTGCTAACTACTTTAAACAGCTATATGTACAGACAGGGATTACCCTGATTTAACATAATGGGTACGGAGAAAAAAAATCCTTTTGAAACATTTTTCCTAGCTAGAAATCATAACAACAACATATAGCCCAGTATAATCATCTCCAGCATGAAGATTTTACCAGCAAGCTAAAAACCTTGCAGAGGCCAAAGGATACATATGCACAAAGCACAGAAGAGTCTAGACTGAACATTCCCTGTGAGACTGAATGCAGAATTATCAAGGTTGGAAGAAACCTTGAGGATCATCCAGTCCAACCATCAACCACCCCGGTCACCCCTAAACCGTATCCCCAAGTACCACATCCAGATGCCTCTCAAACACTTCCAGAGCTGGTGACTGCACCACATCCCTGGACAACTTATTCCAATGTCTGAACACTCTTTCAATGATCTTTTTTTCCCCTAATAGCTAATTTGAACCTCTCCTCACAACAGAAGGTAATTTCCGCTCATCCTTTCACTTGAGACATGGGAGAAGAGGCTGACCCCCACCTGGCTACACCCTCCTTTCAGGTGGTTGTAGAGAGCAATGAGGATCCTCCTGAGATTCTTTTTTCCAGACTAAACACCCCCAAGCTCCCTCAGCCACTCTCGTAAGACCAGGTCCTTCACCAGCTCTGCTGCCCTGAAAGAGACATTCAAACTGCACTGCTTAGAGCCCCACTCTCAGGCAGTGCTTTTGTGAAGGATTCCAGTGGCATCAGCCCATTTCAAAGCAGTGTCCTGACCTGAAGATTTACAGGGCTCATGTAGCTGTGACCAAGCAATGAATCTAACAGACTGCTAAAATAAGCTGCTAAATTCTGACAGCGACATCAAGTAAATATCACAATATCTTTCCTGAATGCCCACTGAACTTAGAAAAAAATATCCTTTCATATCTATTGTATTTATATATGCTATATATATGATATATCAATACAGTATATATCATATATAGAGAGCTATTATATATCATATCTATCTATAGAAAAACCACATGCACATTTCTGGCAGGCAATTGACAAAGGAAGAATTCCTATTTTGTAATTTTTCAAATTTACTTATTTTTAGTCCTGGACAAAACTGATGTAACATCCTTTCATACTGTTCTTTCTGACAACAATTTTTACACTAGTGGTGCCGAATTTGCTCTTTGTTAGAACTTTGGTATGACTCAAGAGGTACTGAACAGCATGCCCAGTTTGCACTGTTATCCAAGTTGGAAGTTCAGCTTTTACTGCCTGGCTGCTTCTGTTAACTACATCTATGGCTAAATCATCCAATTTACATTCAGGTTAATCTCTTTTTGGAAAAGACAGTGTATTTGCAAGTACAGGTGTCTTACGAGGACAGCATCTGGAAAACAAACTACGCTGCAGAGTAATGAGGGAGTAGAACTAAAGCGTTTAAAAAGGAAAGATTGTATTGTTCTGACACTACAGGCCTGGCTCTCCTCTTATTGCACAAAGTTTAGACTGGCATAACTTTTTTGACTCCTACAGGCTCACCTTCACTTTACTGGTAGCAACAGAGGAATCAGGGTGTGTATTTGCTACACTTGACATTCACCAAGGTAAAGGCAGTTTTAACTATGCTGTACAGGAGACTGGAACCCAAGATCTAGTGTTTTGCTGAGACTGGTAGCTGAACTGGGTATGGGAATATTTGGATAGTAAGACCTAAGGAGAAATCAAGTTGCATGGCAACCTTCTCCCTCAATATCCAAATATCAGATTTGTAGCTTTAAATACATCCTGAAATGTAATAAAAAGTGCAAGAGTAGTTTAAATTCTAATACAGTGTTTATCTTATTAGTTAATAGATTGCTAGAGATGTAAAATACACGTATGCATAAAAGCTTATACCATGATCTGCAGTGCCATGCTATGCTTAAGTGTTGAAGTTTTGCATTTCACTTGCAATTCATGCTGTGTTTCTTTGGTTTTCACCCCTGCTATTAAGTGGAAGAGCACCTGCTTTCGCTTGTAGTCATGGGGCACTTTATCTCTTTAGAAGAAACAAAAATTTGGTACTGGGGCTCTGTGCTCTTGATGCAGATGCAGAAATCCCATTAATATTACTAGGAAAGCTGAGGACACAGGGGAGAACATACCACATTTAGATTACTGTACAGTTCTTCAGTCTCTAACATTTAGCCAATACTTCCAACAAAATAGCCCATAATAAAGCTTGGAATCAAATGCTGTCTTTCGTTTGTTACCAGTAATGCCTACAATACTGGGCTCTCATAGCCAAGCAAGATTCATACTGTTACAGTCACGTTTATATCCACATTCAGCTTCCTTTTATTAGAAGTATAATACTGCACTTTATATCACAAATGTATAAAAAATATGGCAGATAGTGTCATAACAATACTTTTCTTTTAAATGAGTATATTTAAAAAACAGACAGTTATTTTCCATTTATATATATATTTATATATAGAATAAAATACTCCTGATGCAATATATAAATGTTACTGTTAGTTTTTTATAGAAACTACTGTAGCTGTTGCACTGCTTCACAATGTTTCAAACAGCTCAAAATAACTTTACATTATAACATAAAAGATATGATTATAACAGTACGATATTAGGTCATCATAAATAAATATTACAAATCCTATCAAATATGGAAGTTTAAAAAACAAATTTAAGACATACAATTTAACTTTAAACCCTTAACAGGGATACACTTTTATCACATAAACCCCACTGTTTTAACTAGGCAGCAAAAAATGTCGTAAGGGCATAGGTCTAGACAATGTTTTCACCCTTATAAGTGCCAATACATACCAGAAGTCTCCCAGCTTTCAGACAGAGATGTGCACTAAGCTGGAATGTAAATGAGAGAAAATGACAAAGCATTTTTCTCCCTGACCGGCACACTCTGCCTGGCATCCAGTGACATTTCTGATGCCTGGTAATTCATGGTTCCTCTTGCGTTCCCGCACAGTCCCTGACTCTCTCGTGGTGCCGAGCAGCATAGCTCCACACGTACATATTGCACACCTTTATAAAGCTGGAAATGCAGTCTTACCATCACCAGACCCACCACTGCTCCCTAAGCTGCTCTGCACCCTCGCGGTCCCGCTGCTGGGGCGCAGTTACAAGGCTGTCTCTTTGAGATCGTTCAGGTTCGGCATTCGCGAGCGGTTTGTCCGGCTGTAGGTGTGCCCGTTCTGTCCGCTCTTGGAAGGCAGCTGGTCGGAGTAGGGGGGCCCGTCGCCCACGCTCCTGTTCACGGGGGACACGTGCCAGGTGGGCTCCAGCTGGCTCGGGAGCTGCAGCGTGGGCCGGCTCTTGGGCTGCGGCTCCGGCCGCACGCTGCTGCTGCCGCTGCTGGAGCTTTGGCTCATGGGGTGGATCCGCACTTCAGGAAAAGCAGCTTTGGCCGGCTGGCTGGGTAAGGGCTGGAAGCGGGGCTCAGCAGCCACAGGATGGTTTGAAGAGAGGTGTAAGAGCTTCCGAAGAGATTTTAACGGCTGGCTCTGGAAGGCACACAGAAGAGGTCATCATATCAGACCTGCTATAAAATAGACGTCCTATCCTAAACTGAACATCTTGAACTTTACAGGACTTCTTCACGTTGAGTTCACATTTGTTTGATATATTTCACTCCAAGCTATGACTACACACCTGAGAAAACGTCTTCTCATCACAGTCCAACCTATTAGCTCCCTGAATAGATGGAACCTTTTCTCCCTCAGAAAAAAATTGCTCCCATCAATTATTTGATCCTCGTTTCCTTTGAAAATGCAGGCACAGACAATTGTATTAGCTGTCCATCTGTCACTTCTCCTGCTTATCAACTTAAGAATCTCAGCCATATTTTATGAGGAACAGTTTCAGAAATACAAGTTCTCAAAAATATTGTGAACATAAATTAGGGATTAGAGTGTGTCTTGAGTAACCATCTGCATTGAAACAAGGTCTGGCAGAACCCAGAGGTTACAGATTTTGTTTGCTGGCTGCTGGGTGATAGGCAGTTCTAGTCTCCTGCAGCTTCTTTCACTTGTCAGCAGGTTGAAGGTAAATGGTGATAGGGGGTTACTGAAAATGGGTAGCAAGAGTCTGGGGAAGCCTGAGTACACAAAGTGGTATGCAAGTAGTCTCATTAAATTCCACAGGTCACAAAGCAACTTGTTTCTTCAAACCCTGCAGTGTCAACAAACCCTCTTTTCCAGTTTCCTATGTGACAACAATGGAGCATGGCACTGACCCTCCCTCCAAACAAACACTGCTCACTGAGTTGGTTTTAGAACTGGTGAAAACAAAGTTGCACTAGTGCAGTGCTATGGTCCAAAAAAACTGCATTCTGTGCCAGCCACACTGTAATGTGGTCTCAATGCTTTGGTGATCACATCAAGTATCAAACTCTGCTGAGCAGCAGCCAACCCTCAGGATCCACCATTCCTTACAGAGCTGACTTGAGGGCTTTGGTACAGCACTGCATCTACCACAGACGTGCACTGAAACACTGCTTGCCTTTAGCACAAAAACATAACTAGCATTTCAAAGGGCTCAAAGACTGACACAGGCCATTTAGTCTCTCTTTTCCTTGTCATTCATGTCCACATATTTAAAAAGTTATACAGGACTGCAGGTACACGACTTTTTACATCCAGTGAGCAAGGAATTAAGAACTTGGGAAATGATGTCAAATGCAATTCTTCTATTCACCAGAGAAAAAGCTGTCAAGATACATCAGTGATATTAATATGTAGGGAATTGATAATGCCACTTACATGAGGCTGGATTTCTGTCATCTTCTCGGGATGCCAATCCTTCTGCCTGCTGCTCTGGTGATTGGAAGAATGAATGGCTTTCTGTAATGCCAATAGATCCTGACCCTCAGTGTTAGGCATCTGCAATAAAATATTAAACACTGGTCTCCTAATATTTTCTTAAGAATAGCTGCAAATAATGCCCCACAGTTAATTACAGAACACAAGTGAAGCCCATTACTGCAGCAGAATTGCAATGACCTCTCAATAATTCTCCCCATAGTAAGAGCAAGTGGCTGTGGACATCATGCAGATTTGTTCAACCCTTAGCCCTTAAAGCATTCACATGCTGTTAGTGTTATTTGCTGTAAGAAAGAGCAGTTAAACAAGGCCTCAAAAATAAAATTAAAAACAAAATATTGTTGAGCCTCATCTTCATTTAAAAAGCATTCCATACTGCAGTTAAGACCATGGATCAGTTCTATAAATTTGCTCCAGAGTGAAGGAGACCAAAATCCCTCTAAACTGATGTCTTGACTGATATAAAAAAATCAAGAACTTTCTCTATTTCCATCTTTCTTCTCCTCCAAAAATATATCAAACTAAAGCAAAAATTAAGAAACATCTGAAACTTTATGGCAGAAAGATAATTTAAAACTTATATGTAGTTTTTTAATCTCATTTCAAGAATTCTAAGTAAAAAGAGCACAGTCAAAATATAATCTATTTTTAATGCAAGCTGTCTTTTACCATGAACAGTCAGGACAAACAGAAACACAACAGATGCATGAGTGGAAGTTCTTTCCAGATAATCCATTGTTAGTATTTGATTTATTTCAATTTTATATATAAAGAAGTAGTTTGTATAAAATTATGTATTCCTGATATAGTTATAAACCAAACCAGGTTAATTTTTTTCCTGAATGAAACATAATGAGACAGTTTAATTTTACACATACACAATTTCACAACTAATTTCCCTTCCTTAGACTTATTCCCAAGGCTCACTCTCTCTGGAACTGTGTATGTTACATTTTCACTCTATCAAATACTAAAAGAAATTTTTTTTTTTAGGCACAAACTATTTCAACAGAACTGCCAATTTTACTTCAATTTATTGAACTGGCCCAAGATACTTAACTGGCATGAAGAGGAAGTGATACCATGAAAATAAACCACATGCTGCTGTAGTCAGTAAAACAAATTTACTGGAGCATTTTACAGTGTTACTGTACTTAAAAATGAATACCATCGGTAGAGTGACTACAGGAAGTTTTTTCAAAGAAGAACTATGCTTTATATTATTCTTTGAATTAAAAAGAGGAAAGAGGGATTTCTTGATGCTTGGATTCTCGCCGTTGGTTGAGTCTGTCTGCAATATAAGACACAAAAACTAAATGCATAGTATTTCAATTCAAGAGATCTGCCCCTTACTATGTTAACTCTTTTTCTCTTGTTGTTTTTTTGTAATTTGACAATATGTGTTTATCAAGCATATAATTTGCTTTTGGAAAATACAATAATGATTGAAAAAAGCCTATGGAACAAATTCAAGCAACTCAATGCATAGAAAGCATGTAAAAAAAGATCAGCATACCTATTCTTATATCTGTGTTCGTTAGGAATACAGAATGTTTATTTCAAAGGCTTTTGGAAATAACTGCTAGCTCTTGTTGACTTTACTGAGCTTTGAATTAAATCCTGTAACTCTGGCAATCATCTGTATTTCTGATAATGACCTAAAGCAGTATGACATTTCTTATTTTTATCTAAAGAAAATATTAAAGATACACTAACAATAATAGGAGTTGGTTTCAGAATGAACAGTCGATAGCTACTCTAGGGAAAAAAAAAAGGCATTTTATTTTTAACTTGCAATAAGAGCTAAGGCTCCAAGATGAATTATTTCAGTTCTAACATAAAATGTGCCATTAGCAGCTTCATGTATAGCTGGAAGTACACTGGCTGTTTTATTTCAATTTCTGGAGCACAACCAAAGAGCTTACCAGTGGATGCATGAAAAACAAACAGAACTATAAGGGACTAGAATTATAAAGGGGCCTATTTCTCCCCTGCTCAGGTGGAAACAAGCATAGGACACACATACTGTGCCTTGCATTTTCCTGTCTATCAGAAGAAATCTTTATTATGGAACAGAATTATTATATGACTAAATACAATGACAAGTGCACTACCAAAATCAAGGGCTTTCAAACAGCTTTCTCAGCTTCTAGATTCCATCCAGGTTAATGAAAATCAATAATTAGCATAGCTTACATTTAGGAACTTTATGGTCAGAAGATTGAAAGCATTGCTAAGAGAAATGCTCACCTGCAACTGTTTTTTCCAAAGCAGATAATTTCTTCAGACCCACAGCTTGAAATAAGTGCCAAATTCTGCAAAACTCAGGCTCTTCTGAAGACAGTGCCTACTGATACTGTGCACAACCCTCATGGATATCAAATTGTTTGGTGACAGATGACATAAAACTGTGATTCTAACAATCCTCAAAACCTTTTGCTACATTACTAAAACACTTCAAACGATGAAAAGGAGAATGGATAAGAACAGCTCTGCAAAAACAGTATTGCAAAGAATTCCCATAACTGGCAGTAACAATTGCTATCCCATGAGGCACACTGCACCTGGAGAACTCTAGGGAGAATGATTCATGGGAACAACCTGCAGGAAAAGCATCAGGAACTGGGATCAATTGGCTATTAGATATTTTAAGAATGAGTTTACTAAGATGTCTTCAATCCAATTTCAGGTTTCTTTTATGACTCCTATGATGATAACCAGCCAAATGAGACTTGCCAAAGGATATCAGAAGGAAATCGTAGCTAGCTATTACACGCTTCCTAGCTCTGTGACAGTCCTCAGGTCTAGTTTGTTATTTCTTGCTGAAAGTCTGTGTTTGAGTAAATAACTGGAATTTCATACTTGTAGGACTCTACAGAATTGTAGGTCTCAGAAAAAGTCTTGGTTAGTCACAAGCTGTCTATTAAGACTTTTAACAGGAATTCATTGAAAACATTATAGGCGTAGTTGAAGAGCTAACATTAAAGTGCTGTGAACAGCTTTTACTATTAATGCCAAATCTGGTGCTGGACTGAAGGCAGTAATTTTACTTTGTGCTGCAAGGTCCTAAAGACTGTCCCAATGTTTGTTAGGTAGATGCCTTCCACTAACAGATGAAGCAGAGCAAAGAACAGTGTCTGAGGCAGACACTGGTACACGCAGCAGTGGTACAGTCCAAGCCTAGATACTGTCCTGGCAATCAGCTGTAAACAGAGATGGAAGGATGTTTTTGTGGCTCTGGTTTGATCCAAAACTCAAGTTGATATAATCAAATTTCTAGCTGAGAATGAAAGAGTTGTATCACTATATTATTTCACTAATTTATTCATCTTTCTGTGAGATACCAGCTCTAAGCAGCAAACACAGTTTTTTTCTCTTCTCTCTCTCTCTCCATTCCCCTCTACCCCTTTCCTTAAGAGTGAGAAGAAACAGGAGTAAGGATTTTATATAAACCTGCCTTAGCCTGTAATCAGTGATGGTTTTGGTAGCTATAGATCAAGGAGCTTTTGATTTAGCTGTTTTGTAAAATGCCAGATTTTGAGAGGCAACACAATCCAGTATGTATTTCTTTCACACAGTTTAATGAATTCACCATCTATCAGCTATCAGAGCTATTGGAGTGTTGCCTGCCACTATGTCTGGATGGCTGGAATCAGAGTACAGTACAGCAACACAAATTTAATGCCTTTTAATTTTTTTTTCCCCTTGAAAATGCATCACTGGAACAAATAGCCTTAGGTGTGTTATCCTTCCATGGACATTTTGGTATCAAACAGTCCCAGAGCAATAATCTAGACATTTAATTCAGTTGTTTAATACAAATGATCATATTTGAGCTGCATACAGGTATGAAGGTGAACAAGTAAAGAAGGAGAGTTAGATACCATTGCTGTAAATCCTGCCCAGCAGGAAGGTGATGTGCATTTCTGAGTGCTAGTTAATATACATATGCACATGTTCCACACAGTTCAAAGAAATGAAAAAAAAAAACCCAAAACAACAAAAAGCCTGATAATCACTCCTCTCTCCCAATTTTCAACAGATCAGCTCTCCATCAACACTCAGAGTCATATCACCTCGCTCCTTGACAGTAAATATTTTCATTAAGTCACCCCCTTTGCCAGGAGTAAGCATGATTTACTCAATTCTGAGAATCTTCAAAACTATAACTGCATTTATACTTACAGAACATTACAGTTTTAAATGTTTTACTGTTTCCAGAGCTGTCATTTAAGAATGAGATTATGTCTAGGTTACTTCAGTTCTGAGGGGTATCTTTATTATAAAACTTTGTGAAATGTTAATACACTACTGCTTTCTGATAAAAGAAAGTCCTTTCTCCCTCTCAAAAACTATATAAAAATGTACAAAAGACACCAGATACTTATACTGAATAACAAAAAACCACAGTCCATTCCCTCAACAAAACATAAAACACTTAAAAATGGTTAAGACACATCATCCTTATTCCAGTCATGGAATGCAGCAAGAAGACAGAGGCTGTTACCAAGACACTTCCATGAAAAAGACTGGAAAGAATTCTCATTTGTAACAGTTTCATTTTCCTTGTATGGGTGCCTGAAACTATTCAAGCTCTGGGGACACATAACAATGAATTTACTATTCTTGGAATGGTATCACCAAATCCTGGAAAAGAATTTGTTGCAACATCTTAAAACTTGCATGGAAACTGACTCTCAAAGGGTCTGAATGAAAACAAAGGTGCACAGGGCTAGTAACTGAAGAAATAATTGAAAAGGCAGAAAAATCAACCCTGAATAGGAGAAGAATTTGACTTTCATATAGTGAAGAGAGAAAATAAAAGAATAAGTGTATGCACACACACAATCATAAATAATGAAAAAGGTACTGTACTAATCTACCATACTAAAATGGTATAATTCAAAATGAATAAAAGAATTCTTCTATTAGAAATGCTGCATACTTACATTTTGAGATTTCTTCTTTTTCTTTTTTATTGCCCTGAAAAAACCTTGCTTTTCTTTCTCCTTGAGCTGTTCTGAATGACTGTTAAGGTTTTCAGGACTTTTCCTAAATATGAAATAAGGTATTGTAAGAGAAATTTTATTATGGTATTACTTTGTAAATTATGTGCAATTCTGAGATCTGATGCCAAAGAATGCAAATTATAGATTAAAGTAAAAAGATACTTAATGTTTTAGCATTCATTGGTTCCAGGGTTACTACACACATACCAGATAGACTTGTTACAAGGGATAGGAGGTACACAATGTTAGGGTAAAATTAATAGTTTAAACCAATGAATAATTATTTAGGGAAAAGGAAAGCATGCATGTATTCTTTTAAGCCAGAATTTAATACTCAAACCAAAACATCACAGACGAGGTCTTTTAGAAAAATGAAAAGCATATCTGAGAGAACATACAAATGGTGATGAGCTATAAAAGCACAGGTCCAGTTTATCCACTGCTTGCTGGAGAACCAGGAGTTGCAAAGTTGGCCAGAGAAAACCACTTTCAATTGCACTTCCTGACCCTTGCTGACATGGTTCCAAATTTATCATCGGGGAAGTTGGGGATCTACTGTTGTCCACTTCAATTTAAAAGCTTCAGTTAGTTTGTTATGCGTGAGTGAGACAGTGCTGGCAAAAGGAGGTGACCCAAAAATGGAACAGGTGACTTGCCTGAAGACTGAATTTCTGCCTTTCAACTCTTAACTTACACGTCTGAAGCAACTACAGCTGATAAATAACAAGTTACTTTCAATATACACAGTAAGCCACATATGTAAAGTACTTACACGGGGAAAAAAGATGGTGCACAGGGATAGTGATGAGACATAACTGAATGCAGCTCTAGTGCCCTTTAAAATAGCTTGAAAATGGTGCAGAAAAGCGTCACAGAAATATTTTCAGAGATTTCAATCTCTTTAGTGTGTTTAAAAACACAGCCAAACCAGCCCAAATATTTAGTTTCCTTCATCATGATGCACAACTTTTTAATTTCTTTACTTATCCAGAAAGAAATTACAGAATACTAGAAAAATCTTTAAACTAACAGGCAAAGATAGAACAAGAACAAGTAGGTGGGTGATGAAACCTAAAAAGTCATATTAGAAACATGGCACTGACTTTCACAATAATATCATTAACTTCCAGAACAAACTCCTTAGTGAAGTGGATTTTCCATCTTTGACATTTTAAATCAGGACCTAATACTCATCTGGGAGAAACACAGCCAACAGGTCTGTCTGCTTCTGGGCCAGGATCCCAGAGGATGGACAACATTCAATAGCAGCTAACACACAGAAAGTCATACCAGGTCATTAATAGTGCCTTTTCATGCTTAAATTGCATGAACACACACACACACAAATTATTCCATTGTCTTGATGGAGAGAGAATCTAAAGCAAAGCCACTGTTTTAAGGGCTCTGTATGACAAACAGGAGCAGCTTTTCTTGGAGTGACTGCAATGTAGAAATATTTAACATCTAATATAGTTGTCACTGGCTTCTAATTTTGGCTTTAAATGCTATGCTATCAGCTGGTGATTCAGCTGCTACTACATGCCAGGTTGACTTTTTTTTTCCCCAAATAAATGTGAAAAACATAATTGGGGTAGAAATGACTGGAGTCATCCTCCTTTTTGATAAAACCATCTTCACTCTGGTAGGTGGTATCAGCTCCTCAATCTCTACACAAAACCACCTCAAGCTTGAATTGTTACTTGGCTCTAAGTATAAATGCACGCAGTGTTTAAATCTTGTAATAAAATGCAACTGTTCATTAAGAGAATTGCCTTAGCAAAAAGATTCATAGGCAGGAAGTATGGTAGAAATTTTCCTAATTTCTAGATTTTTGGAACTTATATCTAGATTTTTGGGAACTTATATCTAGATGCAGAAAATACATTCAGGTGCACAACAATATATATTTAATGTAGACATTCCAACATTATTGCAAGGAAAAAACTCTAGTTTAATGTAATTATTATAGTTATAACGTATTTTAAATATACTGGATTGCTAAGGATCCCTGTATTTGGTACTACTCTAAGTAGTGTGACAGGTGTAAGCCATTCTTACACAATTCACTTAAAGCACCAAGGAGAAAGCCAAGAGTAAAGACTGCTGATAGCTTTAGATTCAGTGAACTCAGGAGTATGACAACACAGAGAGAACATCTGCTGAATTATTTACTAAATGATTTTGATTTGTTGGAAAAGTTAGAGGAAAGCATACATCCCCAGTATCCTGCCTGTACTCAGAAAGTCACGTAAATGTGGCTAAGAATCTCCTGAGCCTTTCCCAAAGGAGCTCCTGTGCATCCACATCTGCAAGCACATCCCAAACCACAGCCCCAGTGCAAATCACCAACCCAATGATTGTTGTACACTGAGGAATCAGTGACAGATCAAAACCAAGACCCCAGGAAGTTACTTTATACTATCCTTTAACATTTTTTAATGTCTTCCTACAGCTTTTCTATTATAAAGTCTATTTCAAATTTCAGATGCTATATTTATTTTAAAAGGTGAAGTTAATCTTCAGAGTGAAGCTTGGAACAATTTTTGCCACGCTTTTAGACAGAGATTCACTCAAGTGTGAATCTTTTCTTTGGCCCAGTGAATCTGGATGAGAAAACTGCTCTCTGCAGCAGTTGAGCAGAGAGGAGAGAAATGAAATTCTGCACCATCATTTCCCCTTTATGGCTACAGTGACCAGAGAGAATTGGAAAATAAGGGGCTGAGAACTGCTCATTTTCAATTGCTGCTTACCCAAAAGCCAGTGGCTTTATACTGAATGGTTTATGTCATTAACTCCTATGACTCATATTGCAGTACAGTTGTCTGAAAAAGCACTGACCTTGAAAAGCAACTGCTTCAAAACACATGCTCATTATGTGAAGAGAGTGAACATATATAGCATTATAGCAGGAAGCTTCAACACCAGGATTTTGTACTGAGTAAAAATAGAGCAGAACATTTTGATCGATGATGAAACACTGGGATATTTTAGGCATCCCAAAAGATGATTTTCAGATAATGGACAGTGCAGGAAAAAATTAGGATTATCAAAAAAAATCTGTGTGGTAGAGTCATACAACACTAAATTCTTACAACATACTTCAAGTATCTTGGTATTTTGCATAAAGCTTCAGCTCTTGAAAGCAAACAGTTCCACCAGAATCTTTTATTTGCTGTCTATTTTAGTAGCAAGTAAAGAGTAGCCCTAGAGAAGAGCCCCCACTCAGAGAGCTCATTCTCAAGCAGAAACCAAAGGCAAAATGTGCTGAGCTTTGTTATTTTATCCTTGTGTAACTTTTGCATGTTGAGGACATATAATGTAGAACACATTGGTTATTCTGGTCTGAAACACTTGGAAAAGGCATAAGTACAGAGAGAAATTCTGTGATTATCACTCTTATTTATTGCTCCTAGTAGGAAAGGTATCCAGCTTCATGCAGGTGCAATGAGGTGTAGCAGCAAACATGCATGTGGCAAGCAAGCTGATGTGCTTTCACATTAAATAAAAATAAAAATAGGAAGCACGTTGTGTTCATGCTGCCATAGAGAGATTCGTATTGCAGACAGCTCTTTTTGGGAGGCAATTCCTCATGCTTGTTTTAGTTATTCTTCAGCAACCCTAATTTCAGCAGGCAGCCTGGCTTGGAAACTCTCATGTACGACTCCCTTTACTGATCCAATCACAATTACATGTGATTTTTGTCAAATGAAGGAGTTATTGAAATAGCTGAACTTTTCTTTAGAAGATAAATTACAAACACTAATTCTCCAAGTTAGTTTTTAGTTTTACTCAAAGTAAGACCCTTAAAGGGCAGTTACACAGTTACCATTCAGCAAAGGAAAGAAAAAGTCAAAAACTAATGAAACAATTCAAATAGATAGTTCAAGATAAGAATCTCAATCCTGCAAGCTGAAGCCCACAGAAAAACTTTGTGGTCTTAAAGTCTGGTATTGAAAGCTTAAAAATCAAAAGATCAAATCTGAACTCTGTTTGTAGCTGCAACTTTTTTATTTTTCTTGTGGAGAAGAAGGATGCATTAATTGGAATAAACCCCAGATCTATTATCTCATACACAGAATACCATCCAGAATTTGCAATTTCTTGGGTTTTTTAACAAATTCCATTAAAGAACTGGAAAGTACTCATAATGCAGCAACAGTCATGCTGCACACACATGCTCTAAACTAACTTGCTCAGATGCTGGTAACCTTTGACTTTCAGGAATAGTAAGTGTGACTCTAATGTTGCACTGATACTGACACAGCAATATAAAATTCAGTCATGTCCTGTTTACAAAATACCATATTGTTCTGGAACCTTGAAACTTTACAGGGGATAAAGTTTCAAGCCTTTTACTCTTGTAAGCATGACTTTTTTTTTTTGTTCTTTTCTTGAATGACAGAGATTTAGTGTGTGTTTATATATATTATATACATATAAAAATAGTAGCATTATACACATAGTTCCTCTTTTTTATTATTTTTGCAGAAATGTATGACATATGCTAGAGAAGATATGACAAGCTGCTTGTCATAGCACGACTACATTTGTATGGGCATAAAAGGTCCAAACAAAAATCCTTTCCAGAAGCCCCCAAATATCTTTTAAGCAGTCAATGCAAACGTTTCCAATATGTGAGACACACTACTTCATGCTGGAATTGATTCTAAAGAGATATTTAGAACTTTGACAGTAGTAAAGATAACTCAGGCCAATGTGCTGGCACACTGGCAGAATACAATTAAGTATCTTGCCTATACCTACTGATTTTTCCCTGCTCAGGACCAAGCATGTGTAAGTAAAAGAGAATAAAACATCTATTCTTGTATGAATAAGAAAAAATTGAGTAAGTTCAAGGTAATTTACAGAAAATTAAACTCTAGCAAAGAAAAGATTTTTCTAGAAGGATTAAAAAAATTGCCTTTTTTCAAATCAAGTCATCTGAAGTTCAGAAATGATCTAGTAATTTAAGAGTAAAATCTGATGACAAAAGTCAAGTTTATAACATCTTTATTTCAAAAGGCAAGACAGTGGGGACAGAGCAAAAAAATGCACACATAGACAAGGGAACATCTGTGACAATTCAGTCTAGCAAACATTCACAGAATCTTTGACAGAAGAAAGGCAACACAGAGCAATAGTATGAGAAGCAATATTTTACAGTAGTGGCAAGTCCAGGTGGAATACATGTCACTCATAATTCGAGATGAATTGTCATGTACCAGTTAGGTATGTCAGTCAAGCATCAAATATTTACTTCATCATAAAATTGATGTAAGCAGAATCACATTCCATTAGAGCTTTCAACATTTGCATAAGCATTTACACAACTTCTATACAGAAAATTAAGTAGAGGAACACAGACTCTTCACCACTCAGGAATCTGATTAAGCTGCATTCATGGCACAGAACAATTTTGCAACAACGTTAGACCACTGCCAAGACAACTTGAACAGAGTTAGCATGTAGAGCTGGGCAGGAAACATTTTGGGAAAATAGGGAGTAGGAAAAGCAAAGAGAAAGATAAGCATATGCCAAAATAGCAGTACTTGGTGTTGCAGGTACTGCTATTTCTTCCATTTCATAAGAAGAAATGCTTATTCTTCTGTGGGTTCTTCTCTCAAAGGAGCTGTTCCACTTTGTGAGAAAATATCTGAGTAATTTGGGGCAAGGACTTAAATCTAACTGTCTCAAAGTTAATGAAGGGCCTTTTTCACAAGGCCATATTCAGCACCTCTGTGGCCCTTCCAACGTTTTAACAAGATGAAACAGCTTCAAGAGAATATATTAAAGGAACCAGACAATGTCCTCCAGAATAATCTCTTAACTTCTGGTTTAGGGCATTCACTTGTTAGATCTAAAATCTTGGTTCAAACCTCGGGATAAATAACAAAGACCCTGCACTCGAGTTCCTCGCATTCTACAAAATAATGCTGCCTCCAAAATATTTGTTATTTTGAGAGTATCTCTGGTTTTGATCAGCAATTCCATCCCGGAGCTGAAGAATCTTCACAATAAAAGGTTAGTGAGTATCAGCCAGTTCCTCTGAAAAGTTTTGCTTTTGGTAATTTGGCATTATAAACAAAAAACATACTTCATAAAAACAATTCCCAACCAGCTCTAATAACATACGTTATCTTTTTCAGTTCAGAGTTAAAATAACATTTTATGTTTCTTTGCACTCAGGACAATATATTGCTTAATGATATATAAAGCAAAACAAGATTCCCGTTGTCTTATATGCAAGATAGAAAGATCCAGGTATGAAGGACAACGTAAAATGGTAAAAGGGTTCAACAGTAGGAATAAATACCTTCTTTAGCCACATAAGTCACAACATAAGTACCACCTTTTTACATAAATGACCGGTTTCCTCAGTAACTTCCAGAACATGGATGTAGGTGGAGCTACTGAAGGACAGGAAGCAGACTCTAGTGAATCAGAGCAGGTGAGAAGGGTTCTGGAGCAAACATCTTCTATTACTGACATGGGCATAAAACCTGAACACAAGCTGAAACACCAACTGTCCACCACCCACCACCCCCCTTTCTCTTTTAAGCACATAATTCACTGGTTATTTGTGTGAAAATACATTAAGTCAACAAACCACTGAAATTGTTTAGATAGCATAACTTTATGGCCCTCTCAGAAGTGTTTCAGAGAGTGGTACAAAGCATAGTTGAACCATGCAAATGTATGCAGTCCATTCCTCCCACCAATCCTGTGAAGCTCCATCTTCTTATTTTTATTCAATATGCATTATTGTGATTTTTTAAAATATAAAATTAAGAGTATTTTAGAGCCAAACAGCTCCCAGAGAAACAAAATTAGGGTATTTCTCTTTAAGTCCTGCAAAGCTATGTATATGCTGTCATTTCATTAGCATAATTAAGGTGCTCTATGTTATATAATGGAGCCATGTGATGCTTTTAATCTTTTAAAATCAATATACACCATTAAGATGTTGCTTAGTCCATTCCCCCCTAGAATGTATTCATTTCCTTCTGTGTGTAAACAAAGAGAGCAGCGGTCCCCATTGTAGGGTGAAAATACTCTTCATTAATATAGTACTGCTTTATATATGGAAACATGCATTTTGATATTTTTTCCACTTGTCTAACAATTCATGCTTCTGGAATCTACAAATTTCTATACATACTACACACACAAGCACTTTGCACTATCTTCACCTAAAGACTAATAGCGGGAAAAAAAATTGTGAAGGACTGGACAAAAGTAAACTTTAATGCATTCATGTTATGGGTGCAATGGAGGATTTCTTGCTGCTCAAAAGGGGACAGAAAACATGCCATGCTATGCCAGTTTAGCTGGAGGAAGCAGCTAAGCACACGGACAATTGCAAATCTCGAGAAAGGCGTGAGGTTTTTTCCCTCCGGTTAATTTCTCGCGCCGCTCTCGACACGGGTGTGCCCGTCACAACTCACCAGGTATCGAAGGTGGTTTGTCTCTTGGGGTGGTTTGTCACAGCCGTGCTCTCTGCTGGTAACACCGAGGCTCTGTTTGACACATTGTTTTCTATGTAGGTGCTTTCTGGACGCGGAGATGGAACTGGACAGAGAGAGAGCAAGCAATGTAGGGAGCTCTGCCAAAAATCCCACTCCCACCCCTCTGCTGCCCCTCTGCCTCCCACAGCAACAAGAGAGTGAAGACACAGTTGTGTTTTGTGTATGGTTGGAAAAAAAAGCTGACTTTTGTAATCCTTGGAGGGCAATAGTGGTTTCAAACCGAGACCATCATCAGAACTTGGGTAAATTGTTATTAGATTTGAGAACACTTCTATTCGTAGGGAGCTCTAAGTGTGATTGATATTAAAAAACAGGGAAGAGAATAAGAGGTTGGAATACTGCTACTAAAGACATGAAACACTACAGTTTACACTTCATCTGCACTTTAGACCTTAAAAAAAGTAGTATCCATCTTCAAAAAAAAAAATTAGATTTTAAATGAAACTAAAAGGAAATGTATTATAAATTGAAACATCAAAATCAGATATTATGTATTTTTCAAACAGATGTACTATGGTTTTGAAAATACACAACCATATACAGATCTAGAACATAAATTTATTAGAATTATGAATATCTGCACCGGATTAAAAATTCACCAGACATTAATGCAGCATCACATTACACAATCTATGAAAACAGCATCTGTAAGTTTTTCTTCAAGCTGTAGTACAAAAGCATATGCTAATAAATACTGTTCTATCATTCCATAAATAAGGATTTACCTAGTTCACAGAAACTTGCATATACTATTATCACCAGCTGTGCATATACTATTAACAATTTATTATTTTTAATATAGTATCATCTTCCCAAAGCAATAATTAAGTCCATCTAATATATATTTGTCTGATGGATAAAGCTGAAGAAGAAAAATCCTCTTGCTTATAATAATAAATTGAATAAACCCCAGACCAACAGTTTCTTTAGCACACGACTTATGGAAAGCCATTCTTCTTTGAAGCTTTTGTTTCACTATGTATAAAAAAAAGGATAATCCATGCCCAATTTTAGGAGCTTTTTAGGGGTTAATGAAAGCAATTCAGGATTGAGAATTCTTAAGGATCCTCTGTTGTGTTTACAACAAAAACACTCAAAAGCATCACTCAAAACAGTACAAGCATTAATTCTACTGACAAGTTTTAATATTGCAGTGGGACGCTTGCAAGGATTGTCAGATTTTGATGTGTCTAAATCAGGTCATCAGCCAACTGAACAAGCTGAAGAGGATCAGAGGGAGATTTGTGCCTCTGCTTAAGGTTATTAGGTGACTCATAATCGAATTTCAGCTGATTGGGACTTCTTAAGGTTCAGGGGAGCCCCACAAGCCTCCTAACACTTACAGGACAGTAATCAGCCTCTTATCATCTTTTTCAAAACAATTACCCAGGTTTAGCCACGAGGCAGCTGCTCAGAATCACCATCTTTTGGGTGCCATAATAGAGCAGTACTTATTTGTGTGTTCCCATACGCAGACCTGTTTTACTATTTATTCTGATCTGGAATTATGTAAGTGTGCTCTTGCTTGCAGGAAACTCTGATCTTTAGTAAGTCTCAACAAAAGAAATGGCACAGGTTTCAAACCATGAAAAACTAGATTTACACTTCCATGCAACACAGTATCTGAAACAGATCAGTAAGTATGTCTATGTGCTACAAGTGCATAGGTGTAAATAGAGTCTTTATAAGAATTGAAAATAAAAATTAAAAATATTAATTAACTGCTTACTTTGGTTATATTAGTTTATTTTGTCCATTTCACCCTGATAAATTATATTCTGGTTTACAAGGTACTGCAGTGGATAGATTTTCCAACTAAAGTGAGCTATCATTTACAAATAAACAATATGGTACCAATGCAGTTCTTGCAAACAACCTAGCAGGTAAATTCACCCTCTAAAAGCTCAGTAACAATTCTTTTTCCAATAAGCTTTTGTAGCTGTTCATGTTAATTCTCTGCAATCTCTGTAATTTCTACTACTTAATTTATATTCCATGCTAAAATTCTTGATTAAATTTGAAAGATTCACCATGAAATTACCTCTGTAAAAGCTGCCAACTCTTCTCGGAACAGGGTCATTATACAGAATTCTATTCTCCTTAGTAGATGCTCCATCTTCTGTGTGTGGATCATGATATGCTCCACCCTATGCAAAAAAAACCCCAAACTATTTAAAATGAAAGATTGTAAACTGATTTGCAGTTTTAAACCAACATGCATAAGCAAAAAACCACCAAAATTCACCATACAATTTTCCTTTCATGTTATTAATAACTGCAAATGTCAAACCACAGACTATGTAATCAATAATTACTTGGTTTTGCTGCTTGCTTGCTTCTCTCCCAAACAACAAAAATGGCATTAACAAAATTTTGCCTCTAAGTTGTACTTTAAAGACATTAATCTGATTCAGGCCCTCAGATTTTCAACCTGAATGAAATGCAACTAACATCTCTAGAGGAATCTTTTACTGGAGGCTTGTTAAATTAATTTTTGATGGAATCTGGTCACTCTGCCACTGGCAAACTTTATAAAGCAAACAGGAATGCATCTAATTTGTGATAATTGCAACACCAAAGCACTATCATCTCTTATCTCTTAACATCATTACCCAGAGGTACCCACAGTCACAAAATCTACTGTATGCAAAATAACAGAAAGTCTCTGAACTAAGAAATCTATAGACAAAGTACTTCAGTCAGATAGCAGGATAGCAAAAAGCATATAATTACTTCTAATTTATTCTATTTTCCTGAAAACAGTGCTTCCTGGAAGTACTTCAAGTAAAAGTTTAGGCAAGCCCTTAGAAACATCCTTATGCATATAATTTGCCACCAAATATGACTTAACCTCATTCTTAAATGAATCAGAAGCTACAATTTTTCCCTCAGTATGGGCTGACCACATGAAATTCAATGCTCCCTCCAAGACCCCACAGGAAACTACTGAAACCCCTGTATAAATTGAAACCTAGAGTGTCCAAAAAGGACAAAGGTTAAAAACCAAAGCCACAAAAAAACCTAACCAAAATTAAAAACAGGGACTTCAATTCACTGCACGAGTGATTTGCAAAATCAGCTTTGCTTTTTGGGGATGAAGAGCTGGTCTCACTGTCACAGGGAAAACAAACCTTGAAACCAAGACCAGAATTGCAGCTAAAACAATGCTTCAAATCCCAGCTGGATTCTTCTAAAATTTACCAGAGGCTGAAGCATTTTATTAAATTACTACTTGTAGTAGATACTCCTTATTTATCAGTAGTTAAATTTCAAACATGAGACAGTAATAGCAACTTGTATTTGATTTTCTTCTGCTTAACCCTTTTTGTGCACATTTAATTTAAATGCAAAAAAAAAAACCCTTAAAACAAAATTCTTGCGTTGAGAGTTGAAAAAAACCTAAGACTGTATGGGAGTTTCTTCTTGACTTTTTTTAAAAAGAAGAGTTCAAGCTTGGCAAACAAAGAGAGTTTGTCTTTACAAAGACTTGGCAGAGCTAAAAAGAATATCAATGAGAAACTAGAAACATGGAAGTGGGGAAACATCACAAAATACGAGCAGAGAAAAAAAAGCAGGAGAACTGATCAGAAAAAGTTAGTATGAAAACAGTAAAGAATCTATGAGAACACATATCATTAATGAGTTTTTTAGTTCATTAATCCTGAGGGGAGTGAAATTTTCTGATTCCTAATGCATAATATAGAGAAGGGAGGGGGGAACCAAGGATAGGAAGGAGCCAAAGAATGAGTTCTTCGTGAAAATGCCTTTATGAGGCATAAGGAGATTGACAATTTGATTTTGGTTTGTTACTGAAAGCAGCATAAACAAATAAAAAACAGCTTTGTGAATTCACAGACTTAGCATCCATTTCAGAAGTAATTTTCCTTTCACACTTCTAATGGCTGAAAGAAAGATTTAAAAGCACTAAGTGAAGGCTGAAGTTCTAAAAATACTGACCATCAGAGAGAAAGGCAAGTTCTTTATCTTGAATGAACAGACTTTCCAAAGCAAACGAAAATGAACAAAAACACAAGCATTATAATACACATTGATTTTGCTAATTAAAATAAAAAATCTGTCAACCAATTTTAAAAGAAAAAGAATGATCCAACAAAAATAACTAGCCTCTAAATATTAGGAAATAAAATTAAAATTACTTCAAATTACTATCTGCTGCATAATGCGGTATATGAACTGAAGAATACAAGGTAGTGCGACTTCTTATTATCAAAAACTGAAATGCTGATATTATTGCCCTTGCAAGTAATATCCTGAAGAATAAGTAACATTTAATTTGATGGAAATGAGAGAGACAGAAAAATAAGTACACAGGAAAATCTTAATTTGAAATGGAGCTGCTGTAATGCCTTCTTCGTAGCTTTTTAAAAATTATTATTCCATTGCACTTCTATTTTGATATTTTCTCATGTTTGACTACACATAGTCTTGAATGGAGATGTGCTAAGAATAAAAAACATATTATGTAATTTTTTTCCCTACTGGACTGAGGAGAAAACCACTACCTGAAAATCTTCGTTTTATGGTACTTGTAGACCCCTATTAGGTCAGCTACACATACTTTGTTCCTCAGAGTAAACTCTAATCTTTGGACCTTAAATATTATTTGCAGCTCTTTGACTTTCCTCAAATGGTCAACAAATCTGAACTAGATGTTCTCTCCTTGGAAATCAGTTTATCACAGGTTTAGGCACAGAGAAACAAACATTCATCTTTGTATTTGTCTCTGAACCATTTTGTTATTAGAGGCATTTAAAGCTCTGAGAACAAACACAGTCACCTTTACATATCTGATGTGTAAGACATGAGATAATTCAGAAGTGTTGTGTAAGAAATGTAAATCAACACCAGAACCAGCCTGTCCTCTACTCTTTAATTAATGCTCACAGAAAAACACAACCAGATACCCACTGCTAGTAACCACTGTGAGGAGTCAGTTTACCAGTGGCCACAACAACATGAAATCTCTAGATTATCCCAGTTGCTTATCATACCAATGTAAAGAAATATTGCAAGCTTTGATATTTCTCTAGTAAATTAGGGTATTCCAGCAATAATGTCCTGCTATATCTGAATAAAATACTGGCTTCAAAAATTAACATTAGTATTCATAACAGAAATACATATAGGAAAGGCTAAATAAAAACAAAAATCAGAAAGATAGGTAAGCAAAATGATACAGTAAAAATGACATCAGACCATGTAACCAAGGACTAAAAACAACTAATGAAATTTTAACTTCAGAGACAATTTTTCCATTCTCACATTTCAGTACTTTAAGGTAATGGCATTCATAGTCCATTTTTTAAAAGTACCTTGAAATACTCAGCCCTTCTGAAAAAAAAGCCCCCAACAACATCCCCATGCTGCCTTACAAGACAAATAAATGAACAACTGCAAAGAAACAAACAGAAGACAGGAAGCAGGCCACTTCCCTCACGTGAGCTAAAAAGAGGAAGGTAAACCTTCAAACAAGAGGCAATATTTTGGACTAACCCTATTAGAATCTTCTGTACAGTCTTCTCGTGATGAGCCAACAGACCTTGTGAGTGACTTATGCTGCACCTGTGGAGATAACAGTTGCAGGCTGTTTGCTCTGGCTGCCATCCCTTGCCCTACGCTTAAGCCACCCTCTGAGCCCTTTGACCTCACTCTGTCCCGGCTCACATACATAGAGTGTCTATGAGGGCGCTGCTGTGAAGAAAAAGGACTGGTATAACCTAGACCATAGGAAAAAGATTCGTGTGGAGCAGACAGAGAGTGGGAATGGCTTCCATCCATGTGATCTGGCAGTTTTAGCTCCTCCATGGTTTTGGAGTGCCTTGTTGGTGGTCTTCGGGCGTCCAGGGTACCCTCGCTGCGGTTATTCCTGGCGGATGGGCTGAGCATAGTTCTGTTA
Organism: Thryothorus ludovicianus; assembly: GCA_013397245.1. Classification (NCBI taxonomy): domain Eukaryota; kingdom Metazoa; phylum Chordata; class Aves; order Passeriformes; family Certhiidae; genus Thryothorus; species Thryothorus ludovicianus. The sequence goes on from VZTB01000289.1 coordinate 250,103, forward strand.
TCGCTGTGCCGCGGAGCGCTCGGGCTCGTGGGAGAGTTCAGGTCCATGCAGCTGGATGGGAAGTACCTACTGGTGTTAGGTTCTGCAGCTTGGGCCCTGGCCTCAGAAAGGTTGCCCACGGATTTCGAGTCTGTCAGAACTCCATGGCTCTTGGACTTTGTCCGATAGGAGGGGCTCTTAGAAGACTGCGGGATGGTGTCGATGTAGCTGTGGCGACTGTGCTTGTCGCCGGGCTGCAGCGTCCCAGTTTTGCTTTGAGAAGTTTCCATAAAGGAGTGCCTGTTCTGCTGAGATCTGGTGTTGGACTTCAGGTACTTTGTGCCTGAACCGTCAGAACTTTTGGTGTCCACATTAAAATCAAACTCTGTTTTTCCCTTTGGTTCCTTTGGGCTGAGAAGATGTGGCATGTTATTATTGGCTATATCCTTGTTGCCAGATCCAGGTGTGTTGCTTGGTTTCTTTGCGTGCATTGGACTAGGTGCAGGTCCAGGAAGGTTTCCATTTAAAAAGCTTTCATTTGCTGGAACCCCCTCTTCTCTTGGCCCGCCAGCCCCTAGTGTCTGCAAATCCTTGCTGTTTGATCTGTGGTGTGACTGCAAAGCAGAACTTTTGCTGGCTTGATTTCTATATTAAAATGCATAAAGAAGCATTAATATACCAGATTACTTATTCATGTATTAATAACTTCAAAAAAGTACACCCAATTCAGTTGCCATTTAAAACCACAAAATTTAACTGCAGTAAGATCAAATATTGCCAACTGAGGCACCAGAAGCTTCACTAAAATAACATATTTGCATATTGTACATTGTTGTTTCTGGTTATAATCTGATGGCAAACTCTGCTTTAGTTAATGATTTTGATGACAAAAACCCTGAAGATATCAAATCATAGAAAATCCAACATATATTTGCTAATTTATGCATGTATGTGTGTACTATGTGAGTACATCACTAAGTAAAGCATTACATTATGAAAATTAGCTGCATATCAATAGAAAAAATCTTAAACACACCTGGCATATCAAAGGAAGGTAGAACAATCAAATATGTCAGCACTGTCAAAAAACCCTGATACAATCAATGCTCCAGGCTATCTAGTGTATTCCTGGTTTGGAGGAGGAGGGAGAGGAAAGGAGGGGAAAAGAGGTTATTCAGATGGAGCAAGCCCTGCAACACCAAACCCAAAACCAGGTTTGCCACGGGGAGACAGCTTTTGTGGAACTTGGCACTATCCCAGTTTTTAGTACATTAACTCATTCCAAAGCTGCACCTGAAAGGCTCTGCAGCCAGACTGACTTGGTTGTGTCCTTAGCCTCTACTCTGCTTCCCAGCTCTTCAGGTTTTGGGGCTACAGGACTGAGATATGAGTTGGTTCTGCAAACCCTGAGCCTGATTTTTTTTGGAGCAGGATTTATTATCTCAGGTTTTCTGGCATTAAACCAGTTCTGCTTCTGGACTTAGGCTGGCACTGCAAACTAGCCAAGACTGAGCAGTGCTGGAGTTGTGCTTGTTTGCCTTGATGGACCAAAGCAGGCTATGAGTAATTAACTTATTGCTGTAACAAATCTAAGATGTAACTCAGATACATTACTGAGGGTTGAAGTGAGAGCTCACTGTACCTTTGCTGATCTTTTTAATAATTATAATCGGATAATGCTAGCCATTCTTATACCTAGGATTTTTGTATTAACTACTTCCAGTGATCTCATCATCTGTTTCATTTCAGTTTCTAAAAATTCAGCAATTTTAATGCCAGCTTAAAATTTTTTCAGTTAACAGAAAGTATATTTTTTAAAAACTCAAAGATCTGAGGAATCTAGTATTGGACAAGTTTCCAGTGGATGTAGGTTTTTCTTTCTGATGTCACATGTCTAATGGTAAAACTACTCTAAGTAGCACTTATGACAGCTAAAACCTTTTGGTGTCTGTCTTTGAAAAAGTACAGATTGTGAATGTCATCAACCCAAGTCTTAAAATAGAGGAGCAATTTTTTGAATCTCACAGGATAAGCTAAAGAAAAGCATGGCCAGAATTAAAAGCCTGCATACAGAATATTAAAATATTCTGCATACTTCAGAGGGTGACCTTTATGAATGCATTTATCAGAGCAATAACATGAAGCTTTTAGTACTGAAGCATGTTATCCATTAGTAACCTGGTTCATTGAGGTATTAAAATTAAGTGGCTTCTCTCAAGCTATGTGGGTCCAGCAAGGGAGACACTGAGCAAACATATCCTGCTTTGAGTCTGAGGTCAAATAGACTAGACCTGATCCACAACTACAACTGCAGACAAAATTCTCCTCATCTCCAAATTGGAATGTGATCAATGCACACCATTTTCAGGACATTTAGCTGCTACAAATCTGTGTGAACTTTAAGCTTTTAAATATCAAAATCTTGGACAGATTTGTATATATACAGCAATGGTAGCATTCCAAAGAAAAGAGCATTCCTTTGGAATCTTGGGCATCTTCCAAGCCACAGGATTCCTATTGTTCAAGGAAAAGGCTAACATTTTTTTAAGGTGGATCAGCCAATTATTTTTATTTGTCATATGCAGAAAGGGATTCAACATTGCCTTTTTTTTCCCTTTAGACACATTCAGCCTGATGCAACAAGCTAGCAAAAATTTCAGCCTGTGTAGCTGTAAATACTATGCCTGCTTCCTTTATTCAGTGAGGCAACACAGAACAGCATACAACGTGTCTCAGTGTGCCTAAGCTGTCAAACAACCACTTTTCTTGTAAGCAATGCTGCATGTGAGCACCACAACAGCTCCCTCACTGGCAGAGCAAATGTCAGTGGTAACAGTGACAAGACTACATTTACCTGTTGGACAAAGTGTTGCTGTCTGCATGGTAAGGTTTTCTCTTCGCTGACCGTGAGGGTGAACTTCCACAGCGATCCAAGAGTCTTTGGGTTTGAAACGAAGGGTGGTTCAAACATTGTTCTGTCAAGTATCTATCTGCTGGATCTAACTTCAGTAAGTTCTTTGAAAAACAAATCCCAAAGTTTAAATGTTAGCATCTGTATCTACATTAGCAAA
>VZTB01000289.1:253173-351986 GCA_013397245.1 Thryothorus ludovicianus
AAAAAAAATCCAAAAAAAACTCCCCTCAAAAAACCAAACCAAAAGCAAAGCAAACCAAACAAAACCAAACAAACCAACCAAAACAGAAGAACATTACTTGGATATTTTTAAATCTCCAGAGTTTCTGTGATTAGCTGTCACTGCTAGAATAATTTCATGGTGCATTAAACTCCATATGATACAAAATAAACACATATATGTGTTAAATGTATATAATGTTTTATGCACATGTAAGATAGTATGCTTAAAATGCAAAGATATCTAAAACTTCTAAAATATGTTTTATATATATCTCTATATGCTTTAAATATATTTATTTTAAACATATTTTACGGGACATACCTTACAACATTGTTTTAAATAAAAAATATTTAATTTACCAGTAATAAAGCACTACAATGAAACGGGCTTTACAAACAAACAAAACAACTATTTGGGAACATTCCTATGCAAAAAGCAAACATTGTTTTAACGTTAGTATTTTTAAAAATACACAAATGTAAAAGTTCTCTTTTTAGCTTATAGGGTTTGAGTCCACCCATATTTTCAATTAATTCTCTAAATCGTGTACAATGCATTCAGAATGACACTTGCCTTGTAATTCTGTTAGATCAGTTGTGATTCTAAACTAAAGACACTTCCTGACACGTAGAAAATATTTAATCACAAAACTGAACACAAGAGCTTGGGTATTTTGGGAAGTTTGAAAGGTTTCTTGCAGGCAAAGGGCAATACAAAGCTTACATTAGAATGTTCAAAAATGCACAATTGTTAGCAAGGTTAAAAGTTTGAATGGCTGTTAAGTAAAAAAACAGCTATTTCTTAAGGGCTGTATATGTTTAAGAGAGAAGAAATCTATGTTTGTCTATGTACATGCACACACACATACTACATAAACACCATATTCAGCCACTTGACCACAAACTGGTTTTCCCTCCACAGGAACCCTGCACTTGAAAATAGAAAATGCTCAGGAAATAAAGCAAGTGGCAAACCAACCTCCTAAGCAGTCTGCTCATACAGTATGCATCATCTTTCCTTCTCAAGTGACAAACTGTACTGAATGATTAACTATTCATTTCCCCCCTTTTTTTCTGGTGCTCATCACTACAGTGGCTCAAAAGGCTGAACTTCAGAAGTACATTCCCCCTCAGAAGAGAGGATGTCCAGAGGCTTCTCACAAGTACCTGCATACTACCTCACACAGGCTGTGTGAGCATACTACCTCACAACAAGCAAGGAGAACTGAAGTCCAGAGGTTATCACAAGGCTGGGAATCTGTCTGGAATCACAGAGGAGCAGTGGGACAGGGCTCATGGCTGAGGCATGGTCACTGATGGGTACAAGTGGTCTTTGAAGGAAGGGGATGGAGAGGGAGAAGAGTAACACTCCATATAATTGACTTCCTGGATCATATCCAATGTCAGCATAGAACCAAATGTTTATCCTTGACAATCTCTAGGTCAGGATTAGAAGGGAAAGCAACATTTGGCATATTGTGGTGGGAATTCGTTACCAACAATGCACTGAAGAGCATGAAGGTGATGAAGAGGAAAACTCTACAACAAAAAATGGTCTCCTGGTCACAGATCCTCATCCTCACAGCAGACTTCAGCTATGCTGACATCCAGCCTGTGTACATATTCCAGGAGATTTCTAGACTGTTGGTGGAAATTTCCTAGTGCAGCTGCTGGAGAGGCAAATTAGCCAAGGGGGAACTTCAGTTTACTTGAATGTACTTGTATGCTGCTCAACAACAGCAAAGTACTGGTGAGAAATCTGATCTGAGCTCTAGCAACCATGAGATGATTACAGCTAGGACTGAAAGAAGAGGTGGGAAGATAAACATCAGAGATAAGACCTAGGACTTCAGGACAGCAAATTCCATTTCATTTAATTTCCATTCTGGGCAGAATATCCTCTCCTAAAAAAACTACCATAAGAGGAAAGGTGTCCAGCACAGCCATTGATTTTTACAGAAAATTTATTGAGAGTTCAGGAACAAAATCTTACTGTACAGAAGACCAAAACCTTTTCCATAGTTTCAGGTTGGTTAAACAGGGAGCTTCCTAATGAACAAAAATGCAAAACAAGAGTGTGTGAGAACCAGAGTGAAGGACAGGGTACAAAGGTGGACTATAAAAGCAGTGTATTAGCACAAAGATTGGGCCACTTCAGAAGGCCTAAGTCCAGCTAAGGCAAGTGAAGAAGACTAAGGGTAAAAAGAAAGGGTTCTACAAGTATTCTCTTTAGCAAACAGAAGCTCAGAGGAAATGTATGTCTAGTGCTGAAGGGCAAAGACAATTGAATGGCAGATGATATAAAAAAGAGTCTCAATGTCTTTTTTGTCCCAAGTCATAACAAGCAAAACCAGTTCCCAACTCCCTAATGCTTGCACACCAGCATGACTTCTGAAGGAGAGTGGAGGACTGGAGCAACAACAAAGCAGCAAGGTCAAAGTGGTGCTTCCTCATTAAGCTAGTCCAGAAATGCTCTCTAAATAGATACATATTAGTAACTCCCCACATAAATTGAAGAGTGGGTTATTTTGTAATCTAATAATCCGACCTGAGGTCCCTGGGAATGCAGCCAATGAGGAGCACAAGTGTAGACATGTGTCAGACTGTCCTGTGTCTGCAGAAGAGACAGGCACACAACAAAGTATGTGCTGCATTTGCAACATGCAACTTAACCACAAGTCCCTTCTGTTCTCTCCTTGCAAGCTTCTGCTCATTGCTTAACAAGGTTCCAATTCCTGAATTAAGGAATGCAGGTCAAGCACAAAATATTCCCTCTACAGAATTCCTGACCTTTCTCACCTTGTAGGCAGATACACGGACAGAAGAGATGAAAAGAGTGAAATTACTTGGAAACCTGTGTTTCCCTAAAACTCAAGTGCTTAATTCCACAACTTTGCAACTCTTAAATAATATTTAAAAAAAAAATCGAAAGGACACTGAGATATAACATAAAATCTAGGATAAAATAAAAATAAACCCTTCGCCAGTACATGTAACAGTGGTCTTAAAGCTGATCTTGAAACTTCCATTCTGCAATATATGATACCAGATCTTGAGCAACAGCTAACTATGAAAAATTGGTTTCTGTGAAGTAGAAAATAGAGGAGAAACTATAATATCAAAACAAGTAATTATATGCACTGGAGAATATCATGTAGCAGACTCCTTGAAACCAAGATAAAAGCCATGCTGACTCTCTTCATAAGGCAAGGAGCTCCAAGGGGTTTGAACTTGCTGTGTTGAAGAAGAGTAGAGTAAATTAGGTGGATTTCTGCTGGCTACAACAATATTACTAAAAGCAAGTAAACACCCAAATACATCCCAAAGCATCTGTGTTTTCTAAAACAACTGGTGCAGACGCTTTGTATGTGTCTCATACTGTCTTTAATTCTTAGGTGGTTCTGTGATTCTAAACTTAATTTTGGATACTATGTCTTCTTTCTTCAGTTTACTGGGGATGAAATGAGGGCTGTACTGCAGCTTACCATGGGAGTGTTTCTGTAGCACAGTAGTAAGGACAATAACACGTGTTCCATAACCAGGAACATGGCACAAATGCACAGCACAATGTTTTTGAGGGGAATGAGTTTCTCCTGGTTCCCCATAAAAAGAACTCTCAGGATCATAACCCAATTTGGCCACGTGTAACGAGACAAAACAGGGTTTGTTTCTGCCCCAAAACAGGACTGAAGAGCAATCTAACACGCACACTGTGCAGAGGTGACACCAAACAGATTAAGAGTTTGGATAAAAATCCAAAACTCTTGTGTGCCACCCTTGTCCTTGATAACTATAAACATCCTCACACTTACCCAACAACAAATGAAATAATTTCAGGCCAATACTCTGTGGATGTACCTACTCTGATGGGCTGAGAGCTCACACTCCAGCAGTCAGTGCCTCTGCATGGCTGTCAGTGAGAATGCACAGCCCTGCAAAGCACTGTGATGATGCTTTGTCTGGGTTACATATTCTTTATCAATAATCAGTTAAAATTGAACAGACTCTCCTGGCATTTGCAAGAGATATTTTCCTGATTCCTAGGAAATACCAAGCCTTACTACAAACAATAGTGGAATCAAAATACCTCAAAACGGAGTTCCCAAGTCCTTCTAAGATGCATTATATTAAGAAAAAAAAGGTAAAAGGTCACTTATATATTTTTCTACATATTACAGACAGAAAATAAAAGACACTTTCCTACCTTCATAAGATCAAGCAATACACCGCTTAAAATTCCCAAGTATCTTCTCTCTAAAGACTGTGGATGATTGACTGCTGGAAACTGCAAAAAATACACTGTAAATATACTGACCATGTAAACAAGATAATACATGAATACAATGTTTCAAAAAATAGAAATAGTGAATCAAGGCACAAAATTAATGGGAATCAAGCCCCGAAAAAGTTAGTGGTTTATGAAAACTATAAAATATTATAGTGGAACAAACAACTCTTGATGTGTGGTAAGCATCTAGTCAAGCAAAGAAAGTATTCTTCATTAATATGGCTGCCAAGAAACCACTCTCAAGTGAGTAATAATCAACTTAAATTGTTGTGGTGATATTATGATTGACAGGAGGTTTAAAATAGATTCAGAACTAACATAAGTAATATATTTATAAAAAAAAGGTTAAAAATAGCTCAGAGAGAATTTGAGAGTGCAAATACAGTACTAATTAAATATTAAACATTAATAAACAATTCTCAAGTGTTTTTAGTGAAAAAAGGCAAAAGCTCAAAGGTTTAAGTTTCAAGGTCACTGCTGTGGTCATGCTGCTGGCAACACCTTGAGAGGCAGTGCACACTATATCCAGCTGTACTAATTATTTTTCATATATTACATTATGTGAACTTCGAAGAAAAATGAAAGAACATTAGTTTGAATGCTTTTATTCCTAAATAGTCTATAAATTTTTCTTTTGATTTTGTTTTATTTTGAAGTGGTTTACTAACAATTGAGAGTTTTTTAAAGTCTAAGTCTGCTATATTGATTTTAAACAGTAACTTAGGTAAACCAAGGCTTCCACGCTTCCTCCAATTTCAATATAAACCAAATTGTAAAATGTTCGTGTCTTCCTGTAGAGTGACAATCATAAAGATGCTTTTATATCTAGAATGGTCAGGGAAACAGGAAAATGTGCTGAAGCCATGCAAAGCACCAGTGGCTTTTCACTATAATTGTTCAGATTCTTCATGAAATTTATTGGTAGAACAAATATTTACAGCCCTACATTGCCACTCACTTTTCTGTAAAGTCATGAGCCTACTGGTAATTTCTGATCCCATATTATTTTACTTTCTAATGTCTTCAACATACTCTGGATGTTTTCCTCCTCAGAGAATTGAAGAGAGATCACTAAATATTCCCTAAACCTCAGGAGTGAGAAAAACTGTGTTATATACATATGTAAGGAGGATATGAGTAGAAAGAAAAGACAAAGTTTGGAAATGTGCATTTGGATCCATGCAGGAGTGTTCAAAGAGAATTCTTTTAATCCTATTTTACAATATGGTAGTATTTACTTAGGGTAATGTAGACATTCACAAAGTCGAAGCATATGGATAAAAAATTACACATCATGGGGTAGTTTCTGTCTTGAAAATATCCAGCATCAAATCCAGCCTGTAAGTAATAATTGGCTTGATCACAGCATACCTACCAACTGTTTTGCAAGAGAAAATCTTTCACTATTAAGCACTACACTGTACTCAATAAAAATGTACTTTTAAGGTTGTCTTATAGCACAGGATATTTTTTTCCCAGGAATTAATTACTGATTATCCTATTTCAAACAAATAATTATTGCAGTATTTTTGATATTTAACCCATTACTCAGACTTTACTTCAGCTCTAAAAAATACTGTCTATGAGGAGCCATATGGCCCTGTCCACATCAGCAGCATCCTGACTTTACAGACAGGACTAAGAGGCCAAGCAATAAACCACTGATCCAGGATGAGAACAGAGACTCATAACTCTGAACCTTGTGCTAATCACATTAGGGCTGGGCTGTCTTCTTTAATTACTGTATTTTAAAGCTACAAAACAAAGATACTTCATCCTCATCTTAAGATATCACAGAGCATTTATCCAAACAAGATTACATTGCACAACCAGAAATGCTGTAAAATAATGTTGAAGAGGCAGTAATTTATTTTGCCTACAATTCTCAAAGCATTGCTTTCCCGATAAGGGATTATAAATTTCTCATACAAAAAACCCATCCAGCCCAGTGTTCTAAACAGGGTGAAATACAAATAGGACCTTGCAAGAAATGCTTGTCTAACAATTTTTCTTAAGCCCTCCACTCTTGAAGGGTCTACAAACTTCTACAAAAACACTTCAGAATTAGTTATCCTTATACCTAAAATAATTACCTTAACACCTTAAGCCAACTCTTTTATTTTCTTATTATTGCCAGCTAAACTGAATTTATGCCAACTTTGAACGTGTTCTAACAGATCTAGGTCCCCACTCATTCCCTTCCACATTCTCACATTTTCTCTTTCTTGGAGTAGAACTCAAATCTTGAGTCTTTAGCATAGATCAGGTCTCTTAAAACCTTCAAATGTCTCTTTATATAATTTATACAAATTATTTCATAATATTATCAAGATCATAAACTCACCTTCCCAAGCAACATTCATCAATAAAGAAAGGACAACCGAAACTGAATTACAAGGAAACACGAGTACAATCACTGACCAGGTATTATTAAAAGTAACAGAGCTATTTTTTATTATATTGATTCTAGTATTTTGTCATATTGCATATCCCAGCTGGTGTAGATCTTCACACTGGAGAGTCTCTGTCATGACATTATATTGGAAAACCCTTGAAAAGAGCAATGCTGTCAGTATGATGGGCTTTTTTACGCATGAGACTTACAGAAACTCCCCAGGAATATAAACCAAAATGCAGAAAGCTCTTCTGCCATGATAGCAGCATTTATAGCTCAGATTTTGCCAACAAACTAGCTTGAAGACAGCAGTCCTGAGTTTTCCACAACCTGACCTTACAGAGCTTTGCCACTAAACTCTACAGTGCAAACCTGGCAGGGCAATGTTAGATTGGGTATAAGAGGTAAACTGCATGCCAAAAATGTCAAAGAAATGAAAGGAAATCTTTAAACAACTTTTAACAAGGAAACAAATGCATTTATAATACTCACTTCTGGTGTAATCAGAATTTTACTTTGACTGAATGAACACCTTACAGTCCACATACCCTATACTTACACAGAAACACAGGCAGTAGATAATGCACAACATAAATGGAAAGAACTTTCCACAAAAAAAACAAGAGAAAAGAACAAAGCTCTCCCTTACCCGCAAGCCATGGAAGCGTGGGTTGCTGTAGAAGAGCTTCATCTGCTCGGCTGGCAGCGGGCCCAGCACCTTCTGGATGGTGAAGAGCTGGTCAATCTCACTCTCGCCAGGGAACAGGGGCTGCCCATCGCTCAGCTCCCCCAGGATGCAGCCCACAGACCACATATCCACAGCCTTGCCGTAAGGGGCTCTGCAAAGCCAAAACAAAACGTTTCTCACCCACTGCCACTGCCCTCCGACTCAGCTGCTTCCATTCATTGGCCATATTCCCCATGGCACGCTTCCTCACAAGGCAGAAAATAAACTTTGTTATTAAGTAAACCACCTCAAAAACCAAGCCCTCTGCCCTAGATTTCCTGATGTATCAATCGCTGCTTGAAAAGGCAGGAGAGGAATTCTCAAGTGCCCCCAGGGATCTTGGGTTTTTTTTTTAAATCTTACATACAAGAATAATCTTTTTGACTGCAAAGCATTCTCCACTCAGTTTAACTATCACAAACTTCCCTTCTCTCTAGAACTCATGCCTGCACTCTGGTCCTGTGTTATAGTTATTGTTTGATTGTGCTTAAGAGGTGGATGGGCATACTGGGTGTGGCCACTGGAAGAACAGAAATTCTAAGAATTCTTAACTTCAGCATTTATACACAAAAATTTTAATTAGCAAGAAAACAGAAAACTGAAACTATTGAAAACTATTTTCTCCTGAAAACTACTTCTTAGAAAAGAAAAGTGAGGAAGCAAAGAAAGCATCAAAAAGTAATTCCTGTTTGGAAGCAAAGCCACAGGCTGGAGTTTGGGGAGAACTCTATACACGCAAATTCTTGCTTGTTGAATTTGTAAAAGAAATTTGTAAACACTCATATTATTCCAATAATGTCTTTCCAATGTTTAGATTTTGAACAGAATGACTGGAGAATTCATACCAAAAAAAAAAAGTATATTAAAACAATAAAGACTGGAACAAAGATTGAACTGAAAACACATTTCACTGAGTCTCTTCTTTTGGAAACTTGTAATCCAGTAACTCAAATTCTGTTTCAAGAGATTTAAGTTACAGATGGCTTGCCTTCTTCTGGAATAAGACAGCACCAAGAGTTGCAGGTGACAAATCCTATCCTAAATCTGTCTCCTTCACTCCTTCCTTATACTGCTGATTAATGATGTTTAGAGAAAGAACATCCTCAAACTATAAAAAGGTTTGAGTCTTCCCCAGTGATGACTCATGATTATTTACTTCACTTGTGGGGAGGACACTTGGCCAGAGGAACAGTAACCCCTTATGGTGATTTGGTGAAGGAAAAGGTGAGAAAGCATTTCCAGCTGGACAACAGCTCGAGTGAAACCACAGGCTCACTCAGCTGACTGGTGCAGACTTTATGGTAGCTGGGAAAGCTAAAGTAGGGCACCAAAACTTCAAGAACCACTTGCCTTAGAGAATGTGCCATAAGCCACTGTAGTCAAATCACAACAACCATCCCCAAATCAAGTTTGTCCCACTGGAAGAGACTGCTGACAAGGAATCACCAGAAGCAAAGCACAATGTCACAATTCCTTGATCAAGTACCACGACTACTCAGTGGGGTTCATAATTTGCTTACTAATCCTGCATAGTGGCTCCCTGTGGATTTGCTGAGACACTCAATGTTTGACCTTTCTAGGATGCTGCTAGTCCAACCCACCCATAGGTCAGAATGACAAGTAGGTTTTTTCCTCAGTGCACAAGGCAACACAGGCAAGAATGGACTCCAAAGCCAAAGATCTGCTCTTAAAATATTCTGTGCCTCTATTGGGAAACTGAGAAAGTGTAGAAAAAACAGCAAGAGTGCAGGTAAAAATACTACCCTTTTATTAGACAAAAACCCAAATACATTTTTGTTTGCAACTCCTTTAATACACTGCTCTGTCCACTAAAATGAGAAATGGGGAAAAGGCTGCTGTAGACTGGGGTACTGGAGAACAAGCTAGGGTCACCACTGAAGGATGGGCTAAAACTCCTTTTAGGCATGGATCACTACCTTTCCTTGCTCTCAAGAATAAAGGAAGTTGAACTACAATTAAGAAATATTACTATATACCCTAGTCAAACAGAAACAAATCAGAAAATAGTCATTTCTTAAGGCAGCACACACTGCAACGTTGTTGTTAGAAAAGGCAAACTCAAGACTTCTGATTGTCAGGATCAGTCTTGCCAGATCACAAGCAGACAAAAAAATGTAAGAGTGACATGGCTGGACAAGTGAAATAATTCCTATAGGACAGATAGACTACACCTCAGAAGTACTACAGTCTATGTCTGCACATATTAGATTCTCCAAAACGTATTTTCATCTAGCAATTTAGCATGCTTTAAAATCTACTGGCTTTTAGCAATATTTTGTCATCAAAGGGTACAGAGTACTCTACTAACAGTAGTTACCTGAGGCTCTCCAAAGTGAGTAGATTTTAGATGTTCTGTGAATAATTAGGGAGCAATTTCTTTCCTCGCCTGAAATTTAAGTCTTGAATGTTATCACTAAACAAAAACCTCTCTGGGACACATTTAAAAATTGAATAAGTAAAACTGTATTTGTTAAATTGAATGTATTTAATAAACCTGTGAAGATTTTTAAATCTTAGATGCCTACAAAAATTTGATAAATGTAAGGAAAGGGGGAATGGGAAAGATGAATGTCATGGGAAATAGAACAGGATTTCCAAGAAACAGGCATCACTTTGCCAGAAAATCTTGGCCTTAAAAACATACACCAGCACAACTGAAACAATAAATACACAAATCCCCTCTCTTTCTCTACAAGCTAATCAAACAGATTTACTCAACTATGAACAGATATAATTCCTGCTATACTTCCTCTGCCAACAAAACAGTTTCAAAAGCTGCAGGTCAGACTGATACTATGTCTGTCAAGCTTTTCATATCTTTACTCCTAAATCCTCATCACTACTAAAGACAGGAAAAAATTGTTTGTATCTAAAAAGGTCAGAACGGATGCTATTTTTCAAAATCTTTTTTTATGCTTATATATGTACATACACCCTTCACTGGAAGCTTTATTGTTTTCTCCAAAACATGAAAAATTGAGCTTTGAGTTTTTTAATGGCAACTTCAAGATACTATTATGTACATAAGAAAACAACTGCCAACAAATTTGATTAAGATTAGCACAGCTTTGGGAATACTGGGATGACTGTATTGACAGAATAATTATTAATTAATTGTTTACCTGTAAAAAAAGTCTAGTTCAGCATTAATCAAAGGTTCCAATAAAGACTTGTTTCCCAGGAGCACTTAATATGATGCTTAAAGATTGTTAGGAGTGACCAGAAATTTTTTGATTCATCCTGTGGCTAATAGCTCCTTATTTTAAGAATATGTATATATAAATACACAGGCACTGCACACTGGAATTGTATTCTGTGAGAGTATTCATGTAGTTTAGATTAATATTCTGTTTAACTTGACTGTAATGGGAAGATCACATATCATACATCTCCACTTTTTTTTTCCTCTTCCTTTGCACTTTTGGGCCCTATGAATTTGTTCCTTTAGTATCCCAAAACCTGTTATACCCTGTGAGGTAGCAAAATGCTCATTTTAAAGATTAATAAAGGAGTAAAACTAAATTTTCTGGCTGATGCTACTCATGTAACTAATACTTTTGTAGTCAATGCAATGCTAACCTCTCAAAGCTTTATTAAAATGATTTATACAGCCCCCTTCAATAAACTCAGGTTCCTAATTAGTAAAAAACTTTTTGAGTGACTTCAGCGGTGCTGACAAAGGGTAATTACAAATAAAAATCTAAGGACAGAATCATATAAAGTTTTGGGTTGGAAGGGACCCATCTTCCACTAGATCAGGATGCTCAGAGCCCCATCCAGCCTGGCCTTGACATTGCCAGGGATGGGGCACCCAAGCATCTCTGGGCAACCTGTTCCAGTATCTCATCATCTCTGAGAAAAAAATTTCTTCCTAACATAGTTCTGACTCAAAGGATGAAGATAACAAGAAATGTTGCACCGTAAAAGCTGTACTGTGATGTCCACACAGGGCTGATGGAACATTGCAGGCTGGAGGACTACCATGGAAAACCTCTTCTAAAAGAACTGGGGATGGGGGTGCAGGAGCTGGAAGTACATCTGCTACAATTCAGCCTAATATTTTAATCAGTTAAACACTGCTCAGCTCAAGACAGGTCAATATGTCAATGATTCATACTGACTTACTGGAAATGAACAAAAATTAATGAAAATCTGGAAACCTCTTGAAATCTTGCCTTTAAATCAAACACAGTTCTCCACAGGCAAAGCTTACAAATGGTGCTGAAAAACCATATAGAATCAGTAAAGATTTATTATGGCTGTTCTCAAACTGCACTTACCCAAGCAAGAGTTCAGGTGAGCGGTACCATCTGGTAGCCACATATTCTGTATAGTTGGCATTGCTTCCTTCAGAGAGATTACGAGCAAAGCCTGTCAGAGAAACAGTGTGAAAGATTATATCCCATTTTAAAAACAGTATGTGGATCACCACTGATTTTAGCAGTAACAGGTCATGTCTATTTATACAGAAGCAAATTGTTTACAACCCCTGCTGCAGAATGATGTCTCCAACAACTGCTTGTCTACTGAAATGCAAGCTTTTATTGATACAACAGTGAAAGTCAGCATGTCTGCTCTAATGACTCCCTTACTTGTGTACTGTCCTCACAAGTCAGTGGGGTTTTGCTGTAACTCTGTATGTTATTGTGTCATCAAAAGAGACTGATAAAAGTTAACTGTCAGTATGCCATGTCAGCTATTGAAATATTACACTAAATTTCACTGAGGTGCTGTTTGCAGAAGAAGATTCATAACTTTTTTTCATAACATTACACATGCATGTGTAATAGACTCTCCTGATCATTGATCCTAATTACTATAGTCCTTGATTGTTTTAAACTGGGCAAAAAACTATGTATTATTCTCATCTAAGGACACTCCCTCCCGGGCTTGGCAAGGAAAATGGCCCTCTCCTCAAAACTATAAAATGCAGGAGTCTACGAAAATCAGCAAAACTGTTTATATCTGCACTTGGCTCACTTCACATTTTTTGGCTTCCCAACTGCTTTAGCATCACATTCACAACAAGGTTCTTCATGAATTGGAATCAAAAAGCATGTCCAAATTAACTTCTTTATTCACATCATTTTGTTAAGAAAAAACCAAAAAATTTTAAAATGTATACTTATTTGCAATTTTACCAAAACTTCCCTACTGTCCTAAAGCATAACAATTATGACCACTGGCTGAAGGACGAGTGCATATACTGGAAAATCCATTTGTAGGAATAATTTGAACTTTTATTTTCATTCTCCTCCATTCATTAAAAGTCAGCCGAGCACCATGATAATGTTACTGGATTTTTTATGTGGAAGTACTCTAGGACAGATATTGGAACTATTTTCAAAAAGTATCAAGTCTTACTGTTTTTAAATAATTAACAATTAGGTGAGACAAGAGAGACAGATCTCAGCAGTGAGACTTCACATTTCACATGTGTTGGCTCCTTACTAAAGCTCAAACTGAGACAAACTTTTGGGATTGAAATGCTGCTTATTTCTTATTGGGATGTGGCATTAAAACACAGTTCAGTATTCCCTTCAGTGAAAGCATTATAAGTCCATTATTGCATGAACAATGAAGAAATAGTAAAAATTCCAAAGAGTTGCAGAAGAAGAAGACATAACTTTATTTCCTGGATCAGTAAGTGCTACTTAAATACAATAGATGTTTTTCTTTAAATCTGAGTTCCTTTGCAGAAGCTGCCAAAATTGTCTTTCCCACTCAACTATGTTTTGTAAAATTGTAAATTTAAAAATTTTTAAGATCTTTTTTAAGTATTCTGAAAGAGTAAAGTTTATCATGAAGAAGCCCAGTTCCACTCACCCCTGTGGAATACGAATTTACTAAAAGTTAAAGTAAAAACTTAGATGTATATTAGTAAATATGCATAAAGTAAATAATTAGATATTATTATTATTATTATTATTATTATTAGACTAGTGATCATGGAAAAAAATTATAAATTTGTTAATGACATAGGTTACAGCTGTTACTTTTTGCAAGATACCTCCAACTTTAAGTGTCAGTAAACTACAAGATGGGATGAGTATAATGAGGAATGGAAATTTCAAAGCTGTCCGAACATAAGGATTCATATCTGTTTTAATAAAATCTAATGAACTTTATTGGTGCTGCTGCAGAAAAGCTGGAAAGGATTTCTTTTTTACTTCTAATATGCAGATTGAGCGAATTTTGAAATATTACTATATTTAGAAGTGCTTAGGCAGCCCCATTTCTGTTTCAAATTACGAGCTATCTGATTAATCTTGGCAGTGGAAAATCTTTCATTCACGTGTTTAAAGAACAGAAGGAAGATAATCAGGAGCTACACCAAAGAAACGGGACAATCAAAATGTGGGAAACCCCAGACTGAAAGGCAGAGGCAAAGACAGGAAAAAAGCTGTCACATACTAGAAATAAACATGTGCTGATGTAACACATGAGCTCTCCTGTGCATCAGAAGAATCAACAGGTGAAAGTTTCATCATCCTCCTCCCTCCAGGCCAGTCTATCAGAACTTGGTCACAGACAGGAGATACTATGTCCAGAAACCAGCTAATGTAGCCTGAAAAATCAACCCCTAACTTTACAGGCCAGGTGCAGCACGGATTTGATGTGGCAAGACAGAAAGCAAAATTATCATCATGGGCTTCAGTGTCACCTTTATACTGTTGGGTGATGCATTTCAGAGATCCAACACTGCTCTGACCCTATGACACCATGCAGAAGGATGATGGACAGAACTAACAGCTCAGGAAAGCTTATCTTCCTAAGGGAACAATTATTTTTGGTTATGATGGAGTTTGCTTATTGTTCCTTCTTCCAAATTGTGCTGAGGTATCAGGCATATAGAAATGAGAAAAGGAAGCCAGAGAGAAGATTAGACAAATTCAAAACAGTGAGAAGGAACAGTTTAGAAGATAGGAGGAGATTTGGATGAGAGCAACTATGAAAACAATAGCATTTGCAAAGGCATCATGCTGCAGAAAGAAATTAGGAAAATCAGAAATTTCAGGAAAGGACTTTAAACAACTCAGAACATGGTAGGAGAGATAAGAAGGAAAAAGATGTAAGAAAAAAAAGGAGGAGATTGTCAGTTTCTTACAGAGAAACAAGGCACATTTAAGTTAGACATAAGGTAAAGCATTCTAATCTTAATGACATGTAAGCACTTTAATAGATGCCTAAGAACACCAGGGAACCTCTATTATTCAGAATTTTAAGAATATACCAAGCAAACACCTGTCAAGAATGACACAGACATTCTTAATCCTTTCTTTGAGTAGGTGGAAAAACTAGAGGATTTCTTGAGGTCTTTTCCAGTCCCATGTTTCACAATTTCTATGCTTACACACCATACAGAAATTAAGAGGTTGCTAAAACAAGCAATTTTGAAGGCCTGGTGTTGAAACAGCAAACACACTAGTCAGAAAACCGAATTATTTCCAACAGTCAGATGCATCTGCTGCAATCGGCTCTTTGTACTCTTGTCTTTTTCCACTTCCATTGGCAGAAATGACACCCACACAACATGTGTCCAGGCAAGCACAACAACCAATCTCAATTTTATTTAGCACGGTATGTACAGAACACATGGCACAAAGATTATGAAGAATTATCTCATTAAAAATTTATGAAATTTTCTGTTCAAACTGTTTTTGTCCATTGGGCTGTTGGAAATACATGCATGATCCTTTTCTTTGTATTTGTAATCACATGAGGAACATGACATTGTATGTGCAAGTATCCGTGTTCCAAAACACGACTTAAGTTACGTAGTCAGACAGAATATCTTAAATCATGCTACAAGGCAAATTCTTATGCCCTAATCTCTGCATGTTCAGGAAACACTTGTGGCTAAAATCAATCTGACAAATATTTTACAGCAATAGCTTAAGCTACTAGCAATTATGTCAATTAGCAATAATACTAAAAAATGAAAATTGATTCCATCTAATAGGAGTTGCTAAGAATTTTAAATTCAACTAAAAATGAAAGGCAAATCAAAATTAAAACCAACCCACATGAACCACAGAAATACCCATAACTGTTTGCCTTCTTTGATATTATGCTGATTGCTCTGAGTACATTGTGATTGCACATCCATTCCAACAGCAGAAAGAGAATGTGGCAGGAGCACACAGCAAGAGCAAGCCAAAAACCATACAGAAGAACACCACTGCTGGCAGAATTCACATCACCTCTGTCTAGTGTGAAAACTGATGTCCAAAACATGACCAAACATACCATTTGTCTGGCTTTTTACTTTGCTGCAATTCTGCTGCACAGAGGATGTTGACTCAAGCTCACATTTGTCAGCTGATGTCACAAGACAACTCTAAGGGCATTGCTTTCAAAGAGGGAAATCCCCCATCCAAAAAAACAGAGGGAAGGAGGGAGTGAGGGAGTGAGGGAGNAGGAAGGACCTTGGGGTGCACAGCTCCAACAAAGACCCACTGATGCTCCATGCTCCCACTGGCTGTTCCTGCTGGTGATGGTGTTAGCCCAGGCTGGGCTGAGCACTGTGCAGGACAGGCACTGCCTGTGCTGGCTGTTCAGCTCTGCACAGGGCACTGGGCTGGGCCCTTAGTGGGGTTTGCTTGGCAGGGGCCAGACCCAGTGTAAGGAACAGGAGGGCAGCCACAGCAGTGGCCACAAAAGACCTGCGGGTGCCAAAATAGCAAAGGCACTGAGAGCACCACACAAGATGTTCTGTCAGAGCTGTGCAACACCTTACACTGCAGAATAAATGGCACTGAATTCAAAGAACTTATAGGGAAAGGACCAAATATCCTAAGGTTTTTCTTTCCTAGAATGGTTGTTGTTTCTGAATGTTTAAGCAAAAATGCCTTTAGTATTAAAAGAAACAAGGAGCACTGCAAATGACAAACACTTTTCTTGTCTTCCTTAAAAACTATTTTGATTTATTTCGTTAGCAGTTCTTTTCATTCAAAATTGTAGAGGTTTGAAATGACAGCTTTCAAACAGCTCTTAGCAAAAAGTGCCCTTAGGGTAACACTATGGAATTGGCTTTTATTTACCAAGCCAAACTGTAAGCTTTTCAGAGGGAACAATATTTTATTCTGTGTTTATGTAGCACTTAAAATAAAAATACAGATCGTTGGAACATTCTGCCCCGTTGTCTGCTTGGATTACTCACATGGGCAAAGTTCGCCCTGTACTTGGATGATGATTCTTCAAAGCCTTAAAGCTGACATTGAACAGGCATTGGTAGGTCAGGAAACATCAGAGTTAACCTAACATGTACAGCTCTGACTCTGACCTTCAGTCATTCAGTCATTAATCACAGGTGGACATGTGATTCCTTAATTAAGGTAACAAAAAAAATTGACCTATAATTACACATGTAAGGTTCCATAAAAGCCAACGGTTCAAAAAATATATAAAAAGTACAAATTTACTGTGTCTCTACTAAACAAGCAGTAATTATCTTTTCCTTTAATACACAGGCCAGATAAATCTATAGTTTTACCAGCCTCCTAATCAGCTCATCATCTGTGCTCTTCTCAGCAACACCAAAGGCAGAAACCTTGTCTAATACAGGAAGAGAGAAATGCAGTTTTTCTACAGACATGTTAACACAGGTATTTCACAAATTAAGACCAGAAATCTTTCAAATTAAAATACTAGTCCCAAACCTGAAGCAGTAATCAATTCTGACTGCTAGAAGACTTTTAAACAGTACACACTGTAGAACTCTTACAAAATAAGGCAAAACTGCACTGCAAGAGATTTTCTTTAAAAAGATAAGCAGCAGGTACGTTCCAAACTTACCGAAGTCACACAACTTCAGAACATCATTGTGGCTTATTAAGAGATTCTCTGGCTTGATATCTGAAGTACGAGAGTGGGTGAAAAAAAAAAAAGGCTGTTAACTTCTCTTAATTTTGGACTTTGTCAACAAATATTATTTCATTATAACTTATTTAGAGATATTTATGCAATCATAAATGAAGCATTACAAGAGCAACTGCTGAAACAGCTTCCAGCAATTCAGTTTGCGAACAGGCAGAATTAATTTTCTGCCTTTTGAAGTCTTTTAAAGCGTTTCCCCAACAAAGTATGGAAAGATAAAATGTGCTTACAGATATTCCTGGGCAGAAAACCAATATCCATATTTCATATTGCAAAGTAAAAACTGATATTCAATTATCCAGCTAACCAATAAAATATTACGTATGTTGTGCTCAACATTTTCAGCTATAATAATCACTTGATCACCTCTTGTAATTTGTTTTAAAAAAAGCCTTTCCCAGTTTTAAGCACTTTTTTTCATTCCTATATAATACACACGGTACATTTTTCAAATTAGATTTGGAAAATATTTTCAGAATCATGCCTGTCTTAAATATAAAACGTACACTATGTGAGAATTTTACCTTATTGGAAATATTAATTAAAAATGTTACTCTTGCAAAGTAACAAAGCAAAATACAATTTTATTGAACTAGGATAAAATACATAAAACCAGATAAAGTCATACATCAAGATATGTACTCTGAGTGCTTGTAGCTTAGGGAGAAAGTAAATACACAGAGCTGAAACTCAAGGGAGCTGGGAGGAACTGTCTTAAGAAGTAAAACATGGGGGACCAAATTTCAAGTTTTAGTTTATTTTTCTTATAATATTCCATTATCAGATTCAGAAGTGAAATGACTGAGCACCATGAAAGGCTAAAAAAAATCCTTTTTGTTAGACAATGCCTGTTCCTGCATTTACAGTTTGCTGTGCTTATCATTTCCCAAAGAGAGAGGACAGCAAAGTTTTTAAGAATATGAATTTAATTTTAAAATTATCTGGAACCATGCAGCAGACTTAAGACCCAGCCAAATTCACATGTTTTTTCTGTTGATATAAAGCAATTGCTTATACTAATGTTAAATGCAAATTACTTCAAGCTGTAACAAGTTTGCCTTTAGAAAGGGCATTATTCCATGTGGAGAAGTACACACTCACCTCTGTGAACAATATCATTCTTATGGCACCAGTGAATTGCTTTGATTAGCTGGTAGATGTAGCTTTTCACTTTTTCTGGTGGAACTCCATTTGGCATTTCTTCTAGCAATTCAAGCATATTCTAAATGTTTAAAAGACACATTGTTTGAAAGGGCTATACTCTAGCTGCTGGAAGATAACATGCTTTCAACCTCCTAAAGCAACATATTTGGGCTACAGAGCTCAGCTATGGAAAATCAGTAGTTCAATATTAAGGGAGTTAATTTTAATCATAAGCATTCTCCTAGCCTTTTTCATTCTGGAGAAAACATTTGTAAAGACAATAATCCTAAAAGGTGAACCACAAGTCCTTAAAAGACCGTCATCAAACCACTTTCCCTAAAACACCTAAAAAGTCATTTTGTTAAAAAACATTGCCTAAACAGAAACACTGAGTCAGGTGTGTGGCCACACAAAAAGTTTAGCAAATCAAAGCATTTTTAAAATATTCAACAATGCTTTAACAAACTGTTCTCTTCATTAAGTTAGTTCTGCCACCTCTGACACTGCAGGGCCATGATGAATCACCAACTGTATCTCTGTGTATATGTATATATATATAAATATATATATAAATGTTTCTGTTATATGTGTGTGTGTGCANTAAAGGTATAAAACAACACAAGCCTCTTATTGCAAATGAAGTAACAGATATAAAAATGCCTCACAGAGGCATAAGTAGAAACCTAGGGAGTATCCTACAGCTACAGATCAGCTACAGTGATCTTGGACATCTTGGCACTACAGAAACTATGGCCATATCAACTATTTTGTGGATATAAATAGCAAAGATAATAAACTTACTGTTTATACTGGTACATTTCCTCTTTGAAAAAGAACACTTAGATTCCCATTATGTTAGCAAATGTCTCTAATTTTGCATAATTAGAAGTACAATGAAGTTTGTATGATGATTTCTGAAATAAAAATGGGCAGCAGCAGCCCACTTGCAGAGAGAAAAAGAAGACTTATTGAACACTGAAATATGAGTATTTTGGCTACACTGTCTTACACAACTCATTTAATTATGGATTTGAACATTTGTATATTTTCCATTAAATGCAGATTTACCTTGTCTTTGACAAACATTTTCTTTAGCTGAACAGTAAAATTTTTGAGGTTTCTCTTGAAAGATGTTTTAATGAACAGTACAGATTTTGGTGATATTTGAAAATATTTCTAAGTTTTGCAATTTTGGGAGTAAATACTGGAACTTATGTGCTTGAGTGGAAGTTTTCTAAAAAACACACTTCAGATATGAGGAAAGGAATTTTCTGTTAATTTCTGATTTTAGATTCCTGCCCATAGAGAAGGCTATGGATCTTGGTAAGTCAGGAAGTTAGTGTTACAGATACAAAACAAAATAATAGTATCAACACAGGAAGACATAATCCTATATGAAGACATTAACTACGGGGATGATGAATAAAGGAGATTAGACTAAATGTGAATTTAAGTAATCTGGATTTCAGTATTGCAGAGTTAACATTCCCCAAAGGACACAAAGTGCTCATTACCAGTTAAACAAAAAATTAGTCTCTTCTACAACATTTTATTTAATTCCTTCTATTCTCCACTCATCCAAAGAATACAGAAATATCCTGAAACTATGGGTGACACTACTTAAGATATCCGAAAATAAGAAATGTTGATTTACTTGAAAGTTTAACTAAAAAAAAAAGGTGAACATCAATAGAGAAATGACATTACATATGAACTATCCACGATGCCTATCTTTATCACAATATTCTTTTATTCTGATGCAAATAATGTTAGATATTGCAGCCTGATGTTTTTAATGATATTAACCAGTTTTTAAGTATACACCCCTTATCAGAGCGATTCAACATCTTTTACTTATTTTTACAGCTCCTTCAGCCCACTTCTCCAGATAGCTTAGCCAAGTTGACTATAACATAAAATTAAATGTATTTTGTAAGTTGGTGTGTGACCAGACATTTCATGTGTCCGGAATCATTACAAGGAACATGGATGAAACAAGTTAAGCTTTGAATGTCAGACCTAAGTAAGAGTCAACACATTAGAAGTTGCTGATCTGCTGGTGAAAATCAAAATTGATTTCTGCCAAATTGTGGGCTAATATAGGTCATCTCATGTAGTCAAGTTACATGACAAAATAACTTGTCAATTTGACGTAAAGGAGACAGCACTTAGGGTGAGAAATTTTTAGATGAGAAAAAATTGACTGCAGAGGACTAGCACTCAGATTGCAATATCACACTGGCAGGAAATTAAATGAGAATTTCAATCAAAAGAAAAGTATCTCATGAAGGCTGTAGATATATTTAAACCCACATTTGCTTTTACTCTGTGTATCTGAATACCACGTAACTGTTTCCATGAAGAAATGCTAAATGGTTAGAATACAGAGGGAAGGTCTATCTTCATCAGGAAGGTTATAAAAATTACAAAAGACCAATCTGTTCTAGGTTGTTTCTCCCTGGAAACAGATCAGGATGCTTGGCAGTAGTAGGCCAATCTAAGGAAATTTTGGAATAGTTTCAAAATGAGGTCAGGACTGGAGTTAATGACAGTGGTCTTTGCCAAATCCCTCTAAGCAACTATTGATAGTGGCCTTGTTACAGAAATACACAAACAAATCCTATTTTTAACAGGGAAGGGTGGAGAAAGTTGAAAGAGATTCCAAGGTCAAAAGTCTGTGATCTTGTTTTGAAAGACTACATCAGGACTCATTACACAACAGTTATCCAGCTTTACAATTAAACTGGATTAGAGTTCAGATGGAAATTTTTCTTCAAATCTTATTTATTCCAGTCTGCATAATTTTTAACATGTTTGTGTTCACAAATGGAAGAAGTCTTTTTAAAAAATATCAACACATGACGTAAAAACATCAATCAGTGTTGCCATCTCACATCAGATGTCTAATTACAAGTCAAATTGTATTAAAGTTTCTGCTGCTTCTCTTTAGAGGTAAGTTAAAATTTTTTAATTTTAAAAAATAAAAGCATTCTAAAGATCTTTTCAGTAAGCCGATGATTTAACAGTGGCAAGGATACTACAAACTCGACTCACTTTTTCCACATATTCAAAAACTAAGTATAATTTTCCTCTTCTTCTGAAGGCTTCCTTCAGCTCCACAATGTTCTCCTGTTTCAAAGTGCGAAGCATTTTAAGCTCTCGTAAAGTGGTTTCTTTGACTTCTTCATTTTCTAGAGTAAAGTAAAAGTGACAGAGTAAGCTGATTAAAAAACAAAACAAATTCTCCAAGTAAAAAGTGTTATACAGATTTATTTTAAATCCCTGATTAAATTCTCTGGTTTTAGACATTATAGAGAAAAAAAAAAGCTTATTTTCCAGTGTGGACTCTCTATTGTCCACATACTTCTGCACTGGAAGAGAGGTAAATGATCACTGTGCTTATTATGCAACTCTCACAGATTTCCCATCACAATCATAAAGGTTTTCTGTGACAGAGAAAGCAATAAGAAACAAATTGTTTGCATTTTTATTATGAATGGAACTAATATCCTTCAAAAAAACATTCACGTGTGTGTACATGCTCTACCCTACAAATACACATCACACACATAAACCACTGGGAAGGTTGTCCTCAGCAGAAACACTGGAATGCAAAGCTCATCTTTGAACAATACCAAACAAATGTATTTAATTCAGAAATAATTTTATTTTCCAAAAGCTTTCAAAGGAAATTCAGCAATGCCAGATCAGTGTAGCAGCCACAGAAGGCAGGAGAGTAGGTACTGATGCAGCAAAGTCTTGTTGCAACTAATTCAGAGGAGTCAAGAGATTTAACTGCTTCATCAATTTAATTTTAATTTGACTGATTTGACAATTTAATTGTCTGAAAGGTGTACAAGAAAGGAGGAATGCTTCACTAACACTTCATACACTGCTTATCATTAAGGGGCCCTGAACTAACTAGGTTTTAAAGGATACTAGCAATGATATGTGAAGTAAACCTGACTATTAGGTTTTATTTTTCATTTAGCAAAATGAAATCCATTAATTCAGTAAATTTGCTCATGCATATGCAGAACAGTGTACTTAATCTCTTAAAACTGTTATGCACAACAGTTACTAAATGGGAAATGCTTGCATAAATTCAAAGTTAAATCACATTTGCAGGTCATGTACCACAAAGATAGTTAGAGACAGAGGAAGAAGAAACAAGAAAGAGAAATTGTTTTTCCAAGGTAAAAGGCAAGAAGATGTTTGCAGGGAAGAGGGATTATAACACTGGTCATGCAAACGCACTAATCATCAGAAGAGAGAGGGGAAAAATAAAAAATTGAAGTACAGCAGGAGGGAAAAGGAAAACAAAATACTATAATCACAAATGTTTTGATTAAAAAATATATAATTTAGAGCAATCTAAATCTTTTCATTTTAAAACTGAGTGCTTGATGTTGGCTTGCATCAGCCTGATTGCATAATCTCATCTATAACAAGACAGTCACTTTCCAGCACATTTAGTATTCATATGTCAAACAACGGCAAAAATTCAGAGAAACAAAAATGTCAATAGAAACAATTACAGTATATTCAAACTTCTAATGAACTACCATATTAGCAAGACAGATGTGAAATGGGCTGAATCAAATCCATCAAAAGAACTTCTGTCATATTTCCAGAAACTCGTAAACAACTAGCTACAAATCTGAAAAGCAGTCATCAGTCATGTAAACTGATATTATGTAATACCCTTGGAAAGCCAGACCTAATGTTTTCATTTTTTGGTAGACAAGCTAATACAATAATCCTGTTTAGGACTTAATATTGAGATTTACTTCCTAGGATTTGTATTGAATAGTCACAGCAAGTTCCAAAAAGCAATTCTGAGATAGTCTCATGACCTGGTCAAGATGGTCACCACAATTAAACTATCTTCTACATCCTTTACAGGGATTTAAAACTGATTTCTAAACAACAGAGCTAAAACATTTATCAAATGTACTCAAGTGTCTGGGAAAATAATGTGCCAAGCAGAGATTGCACTGCGCAAAACAAGGATGCGAATCAGACTTTGCTGTGTCTGACTCTGAAAAATGGTAACCAACACCACCTTCATGGCTACCAGCAATTCTGTAGGATAGCAGAAAAGAAAGTTTGCTGAAATAGTGACTGCTGTTTCTTTAAACAACATTGCTACTGGCTGAAGCCCCAGCACATGGCAAACCACAGTGGCATCACATCCCACATGGACAACTCCTCTCACGTGTCCCTTCTCCTTCTGCCTGGGCAGGCCTGTGGGGCTCAGGGCTGACTTGGGATGGACAAAAGGGACACAGCTGCTCTCATGGCTGATTGCCAGGGCTGTGTGTGACAGGATGTGGCGATTCCCTGTCCCTCAACAAGCACAGGTCAGCCCAGAGAGTCAGCCTTGTCTTGTACAGTTCTTTGGGTTTATTACTCTTGGGTGAGGATTGTGTGTGTGGAGCACTCAGAATAATTTCTATGTCTCCTGCCTTCCACCACCCTCTTTGCCAGCAACACTAATCCTTGCAGAAATTGGGTCTTCCTCCCTCTCAGCAAACTCAGCAATGCTGCAGAGTACACAGGGTCTGCTGTGAAGGGGCGAAGAGCAAGTCTCCTGAGGAGATTGAAGTCCACTGCAGTGAGGACAGAGTGGTTGCCTCACCACCCAGCTCCCTCCATGGATCCTTGAGAGCTCCCAGATTTATCTTCCTGTGACTGAACTTCACAACAACTTCTTCCAGTCTCCTCCATTTACAACTTCAAGTTGCCCTGGTATTTAGATCCCCTCTCACAGATGAAGGGTGATAAAGCTCAAGGTCTCTGCAAGTCACTATTACAAGAGGGCGTTTTATACATTTTCTGGTCACATCCAATCTCCAAATGGTAGATCTTACTACCATGTACAGTACCACAGTCTCATCCATATTAAGACAGATACATCAAGAAAGAAAGGTGGTTATCTAATTAGAGTGTATAATGCAGTCTACTAGGAAGGTATGAAAGGTAAGTGCCTTGAGTATTTACAGAGCTAATAAATCATTACCTCTTAAAAATCATGTCTTGCTATATGAGACTTCTCATTTTAACTGGAGAGATATTAACAATGTGATTATTGACATTAAAGATCATGCAGCAGAAAAGATTACCTTCACTGTCTTTGAATTTCTTGATAGCCACAATTTCATGTGTCTCCTGTAAAATAAAAACAAAGAAATGGAAATTAGCAAGATTTTTTGTGCATTTTCCCTTGCTTTTTTTTTCTTCTGAGCATTAGAGGAAGAAAAAAAACAAGCATCCAAATGGAATTTCACAATGCAAAAAAATTAATTGAATATCCAGTAAATACCTCAGTGATCAGACCAAGTGCAATACAAACCCACATGCAGCAGATATGTCACAATTAGGATCCCCAGTACAAAAGCAACAGAGTTAAATGCCAGAAGTTCACATTTAAACATCTTTTAATACATACCAGTGAAATTTTCAGAAGCGATTTTCCTTTAACTCTTGTTTCTTAGTTATTCTGAAGCTCTAGCAATCTTTTATCTAACCACAGTATGAATATGGGTGCTTGTTTATCTTTATGAGGTGAACTGAAAATGCTGTGCCAGTATGTGGCTAAGGCTTATAGTTAGATCTGTGATTTTGGCTGCCAAAAGATTTTGGGCTTCAAAGTTCAAACATCCACAAAGAATACAGTATTAGGAAAGTAGCTTCTCTGTGCCTCCTTTTAAAAATTTGTCACCTTAAGGGAAACCTACCCAAAATGAGAGTCAGTAATTGCATTTGGCAGTGTTCAACCATGCTTACTGTACAGTCATAAATTATAACCTCCCAATGTCCACCTGCCTTTGCATTCCTCTAGCACTCTCTGCTCATCAAATCATTTTAAGTTTCTCTCTTGTGTGAGCAGGAATGCATTTAGCACATGGACAAAACATAGCCAACAAATGTAGCCTAGCTCAGGTCTGCTCATACAATGATGCAGCAACTGAACTTTAGCAACAGGACATGGAGAAAGCCTTAAAGTGATGGGGTAAGGCTTGTCAAACAGACAGGCAGGAGGCCATCTGGTACATCTACCTTACATCCACCTTACCAAACATCACAGTTTAAAAAACCCACAAAAAGCAACATCTCACTATTAATAGCATACAAAGGCCAGATTGGAGGGCAGCAATAAAATATAAATAATTCTGGAATATCTGAAGACGTGCATAACCAATTATTGTGTAACACAAACCTTCACTCCATTTTTCATTTCAAATAATTTTAACATGAACCTGAAAAATACCCAATCCCAGTTAAAATAAAAGCAACTGGAAAGAATGGTCTGAAATAAACTGAACAACCTATTTAACTAATTATATTTCTACTTCTGATTTATGATATTGTTATATTTATTAATTCTAATTCTAGTAATAATGGTAATAGTTATTAGGACTATGAAGGAACATTAAGAGGATGAGTAAATTTAGTTTATTTGACTTCTTGTATCTACTGGTAGGTGCTCTGGCTAATTAAGCCACTGAGAGATTTTTCAGAAAAGGAACACTAATTGCTCTCAAAAGCCTCTGCTGACTGTATTGTGCATATGTTTAGACATCATGCATACACCATTTTGCAGATGATCCAAATTTAGCCATTAGTATTACATACCTATTTCACATGAGGTAAAAGAAAAATTTCTAGACGTTCCAGCTACCACAAAAAGACTGGGTTTTTATTCTCAAAGTAATAGCTAAGTACACTGAAAGAAATACTGGAGTTGAAACGTATCCTTACACAGACAGCAATTCTGATTAATTCATGAAAACTAACCCACGTGGCTTTTCTGCCATATCCTGATGCCTAAAGTGAATGTGATTACTTTGGAAATTAAGTTTTAAAAGCTCTTGGGTCAAGGTCTTTCAAAGACTTGGGTAAGATATGCTATCAAACATCCTGGAGGATTCTAACTATTTACAGTACCTAAAGCTTGAGTAGTTCTACGAATAACAGGAACAGAAGGATCTCAGGAGCCCACTTAGGAATGAAGAAGTTACCTGAACAACTAAAAAAAAATATAATATTCAAGAATATTTAATTTTTAAAATTTTTTTGCAAAAAAACTTCACATAATTGTCACTTGTATTTTTTCATTAAACCAATGAAATCGTCATTAATGGTGCCATTAGTGATTAAGAAATTATCCATGACATTTTTTCTATCCTTGAAAAAAAAACCCAACAAATAATATTTCAATAACCTGAAGTGAAACAACAGCAGAATGAGACTAGACAATAGGTGCTTTAAGGAGCTGCCCTAGTAACATTATGTTCCACCTTAGCAAGGAACACTCCTGTCTAAGTTTCATTGAGAATCTCATCTTCTGTAAATGATATTCTCTAGGAATGCGCTACTGGTGAAGTAGTCAAGCCAAGGCTAAAATGGATACAAGAACACTGAAGATTACTATCCATAGATTTTTAAATATATTGCACCTGCTTGACATAAAGTCTAGCTTCCCTATGATGCAGAACATCTCCAAAAGAGCTGGGATGCTCCAACTGACAGAAGAGAAAAATTGCAGCCAAGCGCACATTTCTCGGTTTTTGCTCGCATGCTCTAAAACAACAAAATGGTATATATGAAGTGACATAAAAAATAGGAGCCCCTCATAATTTTTAACTAGTTTCAAATAAAAAAACATTTAAAATGCTGTGTTCCTCTATTTCCATTACTCCTGCTAATTTTGAACTAGATGTCTGGTTTCCATCAAGTTTTAAAAAGAAATGCAAGTCATAAAAGGAGAAAATTTCAAAGACACTGTCTCAAATTTTTCAGAATTACAGACAAACCTTCCTTGGGGAAAGGAGGCAGCAAGAACTCAGTCTCCTGTACCCTGCTTGATGTTGCAGGTCAGCAGCATATGCAGACTGTGCAATGCCATCAGCCATTGTACATAATCTTCATTAACATAAACTAATACAGAACTGAAAACATGGAATAAATTCTGTATATGGACAAATGTAGTAGGCATATAATAGAGATGGCATATAATAGATAATCCACTTCCTGCAACAGGAGAAACATGCTGGTCAGGCACAGGCCAAACCTGAAGATTCAAACAAGTACTGACAGGCACTTGGTGCAATGCAAACAGACACCACATTGCTGAGCCCTGAGAAGATGGACAGAACAGGGAAGAGACAAAGAAAAGCAGAGCTCTGAGGAATGAAGAAATTCATTAGTGATAATTCAGACTCCTGGGCAAATCTGAAAGATTCTTTACAGACTGAATTTAAACTTTGTTATGTAAATATTTACTTAAAAGACATTTTGGAGATCTGAGATCTTTTGTGGATCTGGATTTCTGCTCTTCAGAAACAGGCTAAATTGGAATTCCCCAAAATAGAACTGTCATTCATTAAAATGTATTTTTTTGCATTTCAAGGGGTGTTTTTTCAAGACAGTACTATGAAACAACAGTACTGAAAACAATATAACAAATTCAGCTTGATTGTGGAAACCTACTTATAAAATAGCTCAATATCCAACTCCTAGCATGAAAATTGTCATTAACAATTAAATGTATCACATAGGTAGGTAACCTGGTACTAGTTGATTCAGTGTTTGATTTCAGTGAATGTCAAAGAAAGAAAAAACTCACATAATCCTTTCTGATCTCTACTACTTACTACTACCAGCTTGTATCACAAAGTAAGAAAATTTGACTTTGCTTAGCTGTAATTCTGCTTCACTCAGCTACATTTATTACTAAGCACCTCATTAATATGTTCTAACAAAAAAATTATGGCCTCAATATTTGACTTTACAACAACAGCAAATTTGCAAACACAGAAGTCAAATCTCTCTTAATGCTGGCATTAGGATGTACAGAAACTGGTTATTCAGACTACATGACTCCACGTGTCTAAAATGGGGAAAAATATGTCCCTTCATGTACAAACCTGCAAATATCTTTTAAAAAGGCTGAGACAAAAATTTCTGTTCTATCCCCTTCACATATAAATATAGTGATAGAGAGGAAGAAGAAGAAGATACTTGTTCATGGGAAAAGGGTCCCTTCAGCCCTGGAGAGAGGAATCACTTCGTATCAGGGCTCAGTCCTTTCCTGAACCTCAAAATATGTGTGGGAATTGCCTCTGGAGAAAACACATGCTTTAGTGTCTGCCCATTTAACCAGAGATGAGAGCATGGCTATGAGAGCTGAGCATTTTCACTGCTGTGCTCCTTGCCACCCACAAGTTTCTCTCTGAGGCTTCCTCACAAGATTGTCATAGCTGGTGTTTCCTGTCACCACTATCCAACTACAAGAGCTCCTCATTCAAAACAATTTAATTTCATCTCATTTAAAGGACAGAGATCCCCTATTTTTCCACTGTCTCTACAAAATTTATATGACAGAAGCTCCTTTTATTATGTGTAATTATATACTGGCACAAGGCACAAGTGTCAGAACAGCAAAGTAATCTATCTCTGTTGTTTTCTTGAAAGGTCCTTGATGGGAGTACTCAAGGAAAAGATGTTGCTTAGCATAAACAAGATCATAGAACTATAACCATTATTATCTGGAAAGAGAAGCACATCCTATTCTTGAAAATGTCCTGTTACAAAAAAAAAAAAAAATCTTTAAATATTTGTCCCTATTTGATTTCAAAGATTTCCGTTGGTGCTTTTCTTCCTTTTTCTTTTGCATATTATGGAAAATCTGACACAAAGCACAGTATACAACAAGATTCTTGAAAAACAGATAAGATTCTGACCTTCTGACCTCTCATTTTACTGCCACACCCTGTATGAGTACAAAAATTTCTCAAGAATGGAATTTTTAAGCAACTGAAAGAATAAATGTCTATAAATATCAAAATGTGAGCAGAGATAGCAGCAGTCAACACTGAGCACATCCCAAGCAGCACATTGCTGCCTTTACTCAGGTAGTGCTGCTCAAGCACTCAGGGTTTTACACTGATATGTTAAGTAACATATTAAAATATGATACGGCATGTTCTGTGGTTAGCTCATCATTTCCATCTGTACAAGTGTGAGGCTGTTTAGGCCCCAACTCCACTTCTCTTAGAAAAAGTTAAATCAATTGTCTTCTTTACTGAACAAGAACATTTACATGTCATAAAGATTATTTAGAAGTGAGCAATAACCTGGTTTGATCCTCATCGATCCATTATTACATTTATAGAATTTAGCTTGCCACAACAAAGACACACATTAAAAAAAACAAAAACAAAAATTCAGCGAAACACATCTAATGGCTAATGTCTTTTCAGAACAAAGTAGTACAGTTTTACTTTGACTTGCATAAACATTATGTTCTACAACATTAAAGTATTTAGAACAGATTTTTCAATAATCTTGATTCTAGCAAAATCACAGAACATTAAGCAGTCAGCCGCAAGGCAACAAAAGCCCAGAAAACCATTACAATGTGGTAAAGCATTTTTCATGAGTTGCTTAAAATGAAGTTTTACAAAAAACAAACAACCCAACCAAATATTTTTTTCAAATTTACTCTCAAAACAAGAACGTAAAATATTAGCATTTTAGTCAGATCACTGTATCATAAATGTGATATTTGTAATTATGAAAGTTTTAAAACTAAGCCAAGCAATGCATGTTCTGAGAGGTCACAGGTGTCACTACCTGCAATATGTCAGGTCCTTAGGTCATTGCCCAGACACTGTCTTGACCCCATTTCCATTCTGCCTTAAACCAGAACCTCCTTTAGACAATACTAAGACTAGAACACAGCTTCCTGTTGTCTCAACACTTCTGATATTATGTGCTACTAGTTACCTTCAAAATCTACTGGGGTAGCTTAAAATATTCTCTACAGAGAAAGAAATATGTGGATGATGCAATTTCTTTTTTCAAACAGTTTGACAATATGAAGTGTAAGTCAGAGCATACTGTGACTTCTACATCTAAAAAA
Source organism: Thryothorus ludovicianus (assembly GCA_013397245.1). Lineage (NCBI taxonomy): Eukaryota > Metazoa > Chordata > Aves > Passeriformes > Certhiidae > Thryothorus > Thryothorus ludovicianus. The sequence goes on from VZTB01000289.1 coordinate 283,576, forward strand.
CTTTTGACAATTTCCCTCAAGAGATACTTCGCTATTTCGACCTTATATTTCTCCCTTGAGAAATTGCAATTCTTCTGTTTATCAGCTAAACCCCCACAATTGGTTTATCTAAGCAATATAACTCTTAGCATAGGAGAACTTTCAGGAAATTACTTCCTAAACTAAAAGTCCTATTTATTTTTAGATGGAGACAGAGTCTTTGGTAAATAATGACGGAACAGTATGTCTGAGTTATCACAAAGCCTTTATTTGCTGGAAAATTGCTTAGAATTTCTGCAGCACATGTATGTTGGAGTTTACTTGAGACGAAGCACCTAGAGTGAATCACCATAAATCAATTTTTTATCTCTTGAAAGCAGGATGTTATTTACTAACCATCTAAGTGCAAGGGAAGACTCTTAAGAGAACGAAAAGTTCTACATTTGATGCACCATTTTAGGGAAGATGGTCACACTGTCTGCTGAGGGAAAACAAGAGGACTAGGGAAAGCTTAAATAAATATAAAAGATTTTCAAGGGGAACAGCCATATAAGCTCAGCTATTCCACTGGGGAAGGAATCACAAGGAAAGGCCAAAACCCTGAGCTACAAGTTTGACAGGGAATTACCAGTAAGTGCAGGTAATGATGAAAAGAGACTTTTTATTTAAAAATGCATGCAGATTGAAACAGTTTCTCTGATTTCTTTATCTACGTCTTTCAGAAACACTTGCAACAACTTTTTGTTTGTTCATATGTCACAAGTGACACAAAATGTTGATGTCACAAATGTTTGCATTACCAATCTTACTTATTTGTTTTAAATCCAGTGTAGTATAAGGGAGTCATAAACAGCAGGCATATCTCATCCAATTATCAGATGAATCCATAAGCCAAATGAGTGGCCATGGACCCCCAGACTGGGGCTCCAGCCCCAGTGGCAGGCTCGAGTGACAATGATGCTGCTGCCAGGGCCTCTCCAGAGTGCAGGAATTTACAGGCTCACAGGACAGCTGGGGCTGGAAGGCACTTGTGTCGATTCTCAATGTCCCCATTTCTAGGGATGCTCTGAATTGCCTTCAAGGCATTCAAAATCCACCAGGGTGAGTTGGAGCAATGAGCTGTAGCTGATTCTGCTTTGGGAAGTTGTGAAGAGGCACACCCGAATCCCACAGAGTGCATTACAAAGCATGTATTTCACATTCCTCAAGAACTTGCAGTCTACTAATTTAGGGTGTAAATATTACACTGAAAAGAACACTTGAAAGGAAGTGAACCCATTCAGTATTTTCTGCTAACTATTGAGCTGATGATAGTGGTTAGCATCAGAACTTCAATCGTTCCAAGTGGATTTTTTATATTTATTCACAATTTTCTCCAAGCAAGAAGGTAAATATGCATCTCCAAAGAATGTGTACAATAATGTAATGAAAAGGATCTGGAATAAAAAATAGCTTTAAATACTATAAATGTAGGTATTCTAGCTTTTCACATGATAAACTAGTACTACTGTAGCAATTTTTCAAATGATCTGTTTCATTTCATTCTGTTGCAGCACTAATCCATATAATTTTACAATCTGACAGTATTAATTAATCCAAACCATGGGTGTAAAACAGAAACCAAATTCACTAAATGTCTATAAAACTCTTCCAATGCTGAAATGCCAGTAATAGTAATTTCAGTTCCAAACCTCATTCTTCTTCCAGTTCAATTTGTTCTGGGTTTTTGTTTTCTGTCTGTTAACACTGGAAATGGTGAAAATTAAAGCTATTTATAAATAGCATGATACTGCATTTGCAGATATCAGCATTATTTAATTACTTTTTATAGCATAACCTTGACACTTGTAATACAAGTGATAACAAAGTAGAAACTGTAGAAAGGCAAACTGTACTACCTTCATGGCTTCTTTTAAAATATCACTAATTTCATAAATTCAGAGATCAACAAGACATTTATAATTACATTGTATTTCCTAATTTTTTTGTTATTACAATGCAATACTCCTTTCCTGGGCACCTTGTAACTCGAGAATAGGTAGAACTTATCAGAAAATAGTTATTTTGGTTGGTTGGTTGGTTGTATTTTTAAAAAATGTATCAGTGTCAAAGTGCTCAGTGTTGTTATACTAAGTCTCAGACTCAAAATAGTTTTAGCACGATTGGCTGAAATTCTGAAGTTTATCACATCTCAAGCTCTAGTTTTGAAATCTTTATTTCTGCAGTGGATACAATTTATTTTTTATCTGGTACTTTCACATTTTAAACTTTTGGAGGTTGGTTTTTTCCTCATCAACAATCTGACAGGCACTTTCTTTAAACTGTATAACAAGACCTACTGTGAACCAAAGGCAAACTTGTCAAGCAGGTTTCTGAGGCTGAAACCCTTCAGATGGAATTCAGTTTCAGACTAAGACATCTATATCCAGATCCCTGTACGTGAGTTGTGTGTTCAAACTTCTAAGAGCTCTGTCACTCAGTCACTCCAGTCATAATTCTGTAGCCTAAATATGGGCATCTAGCAGCATTTGACATTGCTGAGGTATCTACAACACTCACATGGGACTGTCAGAGGCATTTTAGAGCTGCCTCCCCTGAAACCTCCACCTATCAGGTTTTTGAATACTCTCTATTCAAGGTATGTGCTTTCTAACATTTTCTCCTTAATATACTCATTATCTTGAACTCCACTATTTTGTAAACACCGTAGTCAATTATACTAATAATCTGTCAGGTCTTTCCATCATCTAAATCAAGAAATTGTCCCTGACACCCTCCAGAAATCTCTGGAACTGCTTATATCTCACCACACTGCCTGTCCAGGAAATGCCAGGGAAGTTAAAGTGCCCCCTGAAAACAAGGGTCAGAGTTTCCCCCCCTGAAAAACAAGTGTTTCAGAAGCATTATCATCCGTGTAAAGAATGCTTTGCCCATTTTTTCACTTTGATCAGGTGGTCTACAATGAAGACACAATATAATGCCACAGTTTCTGGTCTGACTTCTAACTCTGAACCACAAGATGTCATCCATCTTCTCTTTTCCCTAAAGACTGGGCAATCACACCATCCCAGGAGATATCCCCATATATCTGAGACACTTCTTTCTCACAAAGGGAAACTTCACTCCTCTTTCTTTTGAGCCCATCTTTTCTGAAATGTCTGTATCCATTCATCCATCCATCATAAAGCACCACTATTAATTCTATGTTAACAATTTTTATATACCAACTAAATTTTTGTTGGTATATAAGCTACAACACGATTTCTCAAACTTAGTCTACTCAGCTTAACACTATCTTAGAAAAAAAATTGTCTCAGTGCTGAGGGAAAAACACCTAAACATAGCAGCAGCTACGGTCATTTCCATAAGGTTTGCCCTAACTTTAAGACTTCTCATGTGCAAATGGCAGCAACAACTTCACTGTATTCTGTAGAGGGCCTTAACCAGAGGTGGCAATTTCCTATTCAAGCAATTGCCTACCAAGCAGCCTTTCCAGATCTGCTCTGGAATGAAAGCAAGGGCCAAGGTAGAGGTTATTTTTGGTTTTAACACAATAATTAGTTAGTAATGTTAAGCTCTCCACATCTAGGGGAAAGTCTAAGCTACAATGATCTTCCTTCTAGAAACCCAAATATGAGAACTTCTATATTTAGTGCCTCAAATTAAAAAAAAATAAAAATAAATAAACAAAAAGAGAGAAGAAAGGTTTGGCTATGGAACATTTTATAGATGTCTGCATTAACACTAGGAATTTGTCATTCTCTTTCACTTATTCCATATCTTTAACAAGAATATTTTTGTGTTGTTCTCCAGGGAAGGATAAATTTGAACAGGAAATGCCACTTGTATTTTCAAGCCTCAGTTCACATTAGACAACAGTATTACAGAAAGAAAACAATACCCTCCCCTGTCCCTAAGGATTTTGTGGCATCTACAAGACATCTTTTTGCTCTCTAGGTCTTTTTCGTCAAGAAATATTTTTGCTGACATTATGCTCTTATCAAAGCAAATTCAATTTTAGAAGTTTGTTCCAATCTGTATATTGATGTGTATTTCAGTGGAGACCTTCATTTCTTCTCAAAGTTTCTACATTCAGGTTTGCAGAGAAAAAAATCTTGTCTGGGATTATACAGACAGTGCACTCTTTAGAAAATAAGAAGAAAATTCTTGCCTCCTAAGAAAACTGCCATTTTTCTCTGTGAAACATCTAAAAGTGCATTCCTTTTAGAGATTTTCTCTCCTTCGTAGAATAGCATTAAGATTAAAATTTATTCCAAACTGCTTAAGAGAAAGACAGCAGGCAAAATTCATACCTCAAACGCCTCCTGATCACTGCTGCAGAGGTCAGAGGAACAGGAGGGCTGCCTCTACACAAGCTGCATGGTAATTTAGCTAACTCGAGAAGCCAAACATACATGTGGAAATAAAGGAATCTGCATCCAAGGAAGATTTCTGCTACTAAGAGATGAAGAAGAAATGGCAGCTAAGTTTCGATTAAAATAGCATTTTCTGCAGATGAAATTTCAACTTCGGAGCTAAATTGAGGAAGAGAGTTTGTGGACTTATTTCAGACAGTTCCTTCAGCATCTGAAAAGTTGTGGCTAGATCAGTATACTTTCCCTTATATTTTAATAAGGAGAAAAAAAGTCTAAACATCACAGAAATTCTGGGAAGACTAAAAAAAGCTCTTCTAGCAAAAACTACCCCTACCAATAACACTAGCATGTTGCACTTTTAGATTTTAAACACAACACATGTACTTTTGAGCCAGGAGAAAAAACCAGGATAACCACAGAGAATTTAAGTTCACTGTAAGTTTGCCCAAGTATGACAAACAAATACGTCTTGGAAGAAGGGGAAGGAAAAGCATCGTGATCTCACTGAGTTTATCACAAACACTGGAAACACTGTGTGGGGAGAGAGGATAAAAAAGGGCAGAGTGAAGAGCTAAAGGCCAGGGAATACATAGGCTAAAGAAACTGGGAAAAGAAGACAGACAAATGCAGCCTGAAAACAGATTGGAGAAGAGAACTGGGGTAAGGCATCTCGACTCAGAAGTTAGTGTTAAAATCAGCCTAACAAATAAATGAATCTGTGAACATTAAAATTTTAGTGGAACCGAATTTAACTGAAAGCAGAGGAACGGTGAGAATTCAGAAATAGCTGCAAGCCCACTAAAACCACAGATGAGTCTCATTCCACAGTGTTCTGGTATGCATGGGGGATGAAGGCAACAGGTTACTAGCTATGCCATCTCAAATACTAGAAGCTGACAGCTGTGTGACAACTGCGTGGGTATCCATATGGTGTTCCATGATGAATTTTGTATTTGAGAAGTCTAGAAAATTATGGGGGGAAAAAAAAAGTAAGTTTATCACAGTGTATATAAGCGAGGCAGTATTTGAGGGGAAAAGGTAGCATTCTTTCATTAGAAATACAGGCATATGCAAAAGAAACTGAAGCCCTTCTCCAGGTCTAAAATAGAAACAGCAACCTCCAAGGCTAAATTTAAACTGAGAACAATTATAGTCTGTGTTTTAAAAGACTCAATGAATCTACATAAAATACCAAATATTTCCTAAGGTAGAGTCCATCTCATTTATGTTTAGCCAGCTAAAATTAAGATATTCAGCGAGAACTGTCAAGGTTTTCCCCACAGTTAGTAAAAGCAGGGGAGGGAGAGAAGATCTGGCCAAAAGGTTACTGATTTTAATAATTTCCAGATGGTAAGAGCTGCTATTCAGATTTTGGATTCTCTCAACTTACATAAACGAGGGAGATTGGTTATGCAAGACCTAAGCACTGAAACAGTGGGTGAGATTAATTCCACCCAAGTTACTTAACTTTGCAGCCCTTCTGTCTGTATGTTTTATTTTTGCATGCACAAACTTATATGCATGCACATGTTTTTAAGGTACATTTCCAAATCTTATCTAGACTAGTAACCTCAGGGATATTGCTTCCTCTGGATCATTATTCTTTGAGTTATTGCTGCATTAAGATCATGACAGTCCACTGGATTGTATTTGTAATTAGCCTGATAAGAACACAAATGAAGTATTCTAAACTGTGCCACTGAAGCAAGAACATCTCCATTGCCAACGTAAGTGCAGCGTCAATTCTCACATCCCACAAAGCAATCTGGCATAGCTAGCAGCAAGACCAGAATTTCTGAAGCTCATCCTTCTTCTTTCACCTGCATATTAGAGAATAAAGTATAAGTTCACTGGTGAGGATCTTCATGAAGCTATGAATACCCCTGCTATGAGCTTTGTATTTCCTTTCTTTGGTATAATTAAAGGTACTACCTGAGATCAATAAAACTTTGAACAACTTGCAAATAAGGTCAGATTAGAAGTAGCTCTTCTCCTTATGTTAAGCTTCCAAAAGAATGCTTCAGATTAGATCCTTGAGCAAGAGCTCAAATATTTAACATGAGAGGTTTTCATAACAAAATTATGGATTTGGAATGTGTGCGTGTCATATATTGACCTCCTGGAGCCACATTTCTCTCAGTTCCAAGGCACTATAAAGATTCTTTTAAACAGAGCTGAAAGAAAAAGTAACAATTCAGAAAGTTTTATGATTCTTTGCGGAGTAAAAAAAGGTTTTGTACCTTTTACTTAGTAAAATTCCTCATTAATGTTTAATAACAGGATTCTTACTTCAGATTTGATTTATTACTACAAAAATTCAAAAGCTAAATCTGTTCAAGTAAGCTTAGAGCTTCATTGCAGTACTTGGTCTAAACTAGATGCAGATATGGAAAACAAAGCTTCCTCAGAGGATGGGTGCCTTCTGTCCTTTGTAAACTGATATAGTAGCAAGCCTTCTGGTGGTACAGAGAGTAAACAATAGTTCTAACAGCAGTTTGTTGACTAGCATTTGTGCTTGAACGTGCTAAATCTGACTTGGTTTCATCATAACATGATTCTGGGTGTGATTTCCTTTTTTTAAAAAAAAAAACAACTCCGCAACATTGCAGTATAAAATTATATAGCAACAGCTCTGTGTATGTAGCAATATATAAAAAAGTTAGCAAATGAATCAGTTGGTTATTATTGGTTACTCTAAATGCAGTTGAAATACTCATAAAAAAAAAAAATTAGTCTCATCACAGAGGTTTCATTCAGGTAGTACTGTTTGAATAGTCAACCATCACCAACTCTTCAAAAAATAAAAAGGTGGCCTTGAAGAATGTTAATTGTTAACCTATCCCAGACTTAAAATCAAGAGAAAAACCTCAAACAAATCCATAGATAAGAGATCCCTGTTCCTAATTTTTCATTTACTTTTGTCTTTCCATATATTTGTTCTTTGCAAGAATAAACTATGGTCTCATAATTTGATTCCTAGTCACATCTGCTCAGGAAGGGCATGTTCTTGCTTTGAAAAATTCTGGGTCTTATTGTTTACTGTAGATATAGAGATATAAAACCAGACCTTTCATTTTCATTTTTCTTTTAATAGCTCACAAGTGGTAAAAGATTGCCTTCCTTCATACAAACATATTTAGGAAAAAACAAGACACTTTAGCAATAAGGATAAATTTTCAGAAACTTCCTGAAACACAATCTTCAGATGAAGAGACAAGTGAAAGCTGAGAAAATATAATCACAAGACTTGGGCTGTGAAATTTTTATTCATATTTTTGTTAAAGCCTTGTACATGCCTGCTAAACACTTTGAAAAAACAACAGATTTATTGCCATTCATATTTTATACTGAGACACAAGTGTTCCATTCTCCTTACATCCATAAAAATGAAAACTGAAATAGTGTGCTGACTACAAAAATCTTTGTAGAAACAACAGAATAATGGGCTAGTAGCATTTTCTAAAACTGACCAGAAGAGACCAGTATGCTGTAACTCATTAATTAAACAAATATGTGTGTGTGCATACACACTTGTGCACTGCTCTGTACACGTGCACATGTGTAACTGGAACAATTCTGGTAAACAGAAGCTCATCTTCAGCAATATAAATGAAACATTATCCATTTCTACTAAATAGAAAACAAGAAATACTATAGAGGCTGATCATCCTTGATTTGCTTCTCTGATCCTGACATCATCTAGACATGTACTCTGCATTCTCTTTAATGTTATCTGAGGAACAGGGATAAAGGGGGCACTACACCCCAGAATTTCTGAGGAGAAATGCCACTCTCACTTTTTTTTTAAACCTGCCAGAGCCCATGGAATGGATGTTCTTTGGCCCATGTTTAGCCTTTCTAAAAGTCACTGAGGAAGCTCCTACTGATTCTCTTTTGTTCCCCAAATAGTTCCTTAGCACTACAACACCATTTATAGCAGTGGAAGCAAGAAGGACTGATAAAATTAGAACAGGTTCAGAGCCCAGGGTGCAAGTCCATCAGATACTACCTTGTATAGGTTTCTTAACACTGCTCTTCCCTGGCTAATGCTTTTTGAGGGGGAAAAAATGGTAGGCACCACTCAGATGAGTTTTTCACACAAACAGTCACAGAAAACTTGATCGTGTCGAAGCAGCAGCTAGTCAGCTCTGCTCTGCAGATGGCATTGCCTGCAACATATTTCTGTGCATAAACATGCCATTACTCTATCTCTGTTGGAAATGTTAATTGATTTCAAGAAGATTGCCTCCTGGTCAAGATGCATACTGTCAAAAGAAGAGGTAGGTGTAACCAGTCCAGTATTTCAGGTCCTACAGAATTTCACTTTTACACATCTCAGTGCATTATTACACTTACAAATACCAACTACCTCTGTCATACCTCAAAAACACATTTTTTTAAATGCCCATCTATAACCCCAAGGAAAATTTATAATGATGATAGTCCTGTTCAGCCAAAGTTAAGTCTAAGAAAACTGCTTTACAAAAAATTTTCAGCACACCGGAATCTGTGGTAATCTTCTGTTCTTTGAAGTGTATGAAAAATATGCTTCATAATACGCATTTGGGAAGGAGTTCTCAGTGTCATAAGGATTCCTTCAGAACTGAAAGATTAGGAGAGCTGTAAAATAAGGCAGCAAACTTCTGTGCCAAAAAAACTGAAAACAGAACAACCTATGTTGTTCTCTTTCAGAGAACATAGGAATCTTGCTTCTGCTGCAGAAGAGTGTAACAGATCAGGGTAAGTATGAGTAGGATATTGAGGGAGTCACTGAGAGTGCACACACAAGCATGAGAAGAAAATGCACAAGGTTTCAAGAAAAAACAGTGCTGATAATCAAGAATATTGTTGTTCATAGGATGGTGCTTCAAAAGTAAAATTGAGTAAAACATGACACCAAGCCCAGAAGGCTGCAGCACAGCTGATTCACAAGCAGACCATGCATCTCCCAACAGGAGGATGTCACAAGGTTGCAGCTTATAATACATGAGCCTATTTCCTGTTAGCCCATCAAGAACACAGGTTACAAACATAGTTTTCATTCACAAACTCCAAACAAGGAAAAGCAGAAAACAGACCCATGGAAGTTGAAGAAAGCAAGATTGAAGCTAAGGACCATCCCATAACAACAGACGACATCTGAACATAACATATACATGAAAGATGTAAAAGCTAGTTTGTCATCATCACCCAGAGGAACTCCAGAGATGAAGTGGGGACTCAAAAGCTCCTTACTCTCATCCTCCATCTGCACACTGGAGGTACTGCCCAAATCAGACACCTCTCATGAGCACACACACGTCCCTTTGTACTTCTAAGCGTGTGGGTACGAGGGTACAAGTGAATGAAATCATGAAGAAATGGGTATCTATGAAAAGAATCATTTCACTTCAAGGCCTGCACTCTCCCTTTATGCAAGACTGACACTGAACTTCATTATTCTAATCTTTCTACACTCAGTACTGTACAGAAATTAATCTTTACATGAGGAAGAAACAGAAGATGCCTTATCAAAATTTTTAAGGGGCAAGCAACTACAAAATTGGAGAGCAATGTTGGTATCTTAGTATACTGCAAAAAAGAGTTAACTGTTCTGTTCAGAAACAAATCCTCACTTTGCTACACATCTGAAAAAGTGAAAATAAAATTGCATACAGAGTGATTTTTCATAAAGGGCAAAGTAAAATCATTACGTTCCATGGTGTTAGGGCTTAAAAGGAACTTGCACAAAGATTGGTCAAATTTAGCAATTTAAACTAAAATAAATCAGGGATAGCAAAAAAGCAAATACTTTATAAATCCAGACAATGTTTTAATTTTTATCTTAAATCAGAAGTAGCTTAAATAGATATAATTTAGAAAAGGAGAAGCTAGCATGCAACTGGACTATTCTTGAAAAAAAGCAAGCAGCAGACTCATCAAGCTTTATTGTCCAGGTGCAGCTGCAGCTACACACAGCAAAAAAAACCGTATGTGTTTTGAAGAGTTTCAGAATTGCAATACATGTATAAGGCATAGATATCATAAAGAATGCAAATGTATATCATAAATGTATATGATATCATAAAGAACGTTCTATGCAAACATTTAAAAACTTGTTATTGGTTGAAAAAAGAGCACAAAGCAGTCTTAGCAAAAGTGGCCTCTATTCAAGAGCTCAGCCTTCCTTCCCACTGTATCCAAAATTTCTTTATCACCACACTTTGATGTCAGTTTTGTCTAGTCCTTTACTTAGGCTTTTAGCTGTGATCAAACTACACATTCTAAGTGCAATTATTAGGCACTTTGCATAAGATTTTAAAAATTTGTACAAATTTTAACAGCTGCAACGGTACAAAAGGAAACTACTTTCCTTTTCCCCCCATTTATTGCTATCCAAGCTTTTAAGGAGAATTAAATACCACTATACTTCAAAAGAAGTTAAAATTCCAAGCATTTTTATTAAAAAAATTAGAAAGTTTTTTTATATTTTAGGAGGGTATTCCAAGACTTATGAATTACGCAGAAGTGAGCAATCAAGGAAATATAAATTGCTTTAACCAAGACATTCAGAGGGACAACGTACTATATAAAAACACATTGTAATCTTTACTGATGAAAAAATACAGTGCCAAGAAGAGCCTACAGTTTTCAGAAAAAAAGGAAATTATAACAAAGTTTTCACTGTTACTGTCAATGTTTTACCTACACTGTGAAATGCTCATTTTCCAGGACTCCTGAGTGAAAAAAAAAAAGACATTAAATTCACAAAAAAAAAATAAAAATAAGGAAATAAGGTAATTTGAATGGCATATTCAAAGACACTTAAGCATCTTTAAATTTTAGATCAACTTGGTTGCTACAAATAATTTTGAAAGTTAGACAAATGATTCAGACTCATTTTTACCATCTAATAATCTACATGAATTCAGAAACACTGAGTTGTGCTCTTAGTGGCCCTTTGAATACACAGAGTGCCCAGAAATCAATGATTTACCTAGTGCTCTTAGAGCTGCTCATGCACCCTAGAAAAGTTTAAAAACTCCACAAGAATCCCTTGCAGGAAAACAATTAGCCTAAAATTTAGAAATACCATTTTGTTTGCATCAATTATGCTACACAGCAATTTGCAATTTGATGACAAGACCAGATTGTAATCCAATATTCAACCAAGTTCATACTACTACAGATGTAGTCCTATAATTAGCCATATGCTTGTTCCCTCTCCCATATATTAATTTTTGCATTAACTATAAATTCCCTTGCTTGCACCACTACTTTCCTAATGATCCAAGACCCCACATCAGGTCTCTGAATATCTATTTCAATTTCTCCTGCTACTGCTTCTAAGAAATACTGTAATCATGTTCCTAAACTTTAATTTTCAGCATAACATTTTCAATCTTTTACAAGAAAAAATAATTTGTATGGATAGTCTTTCTTTGGGTGCTCATCACATCCACACTTTAAAAAAAGGTTTCACTTACAAGGACCTTAAAATGAGATACAGCTCTACAAGCTGTTTGCAATTAAGAGCCATTAAGGGCAGCCACAGAACACACTGCCACAGGTCTGAATATGATTCCTGTATTATTACAAGTGTAATGATATACAATCCCTTTGCAGATGGAGTTTCCAGCAACTACTAGGGGGCTTGTTTATTTACTGGCAATATTCCAATATTCTTATTTGTGGCATAAGCAGTAACCTTTCACTTAGCAACACCAGTACCCACAGCAAGAGTTCATATACAAGCTTATGTAAAATACTATCAAAAATATATACAGTTTCTTTAAGAAACAAAAGAAAAAGGGTAAAAGATGCCTGGTTTATCCAGAGCCATTACTGTGACTAACTGGAAGAAACCTGACTAAAATAAATACTGATCTGAGATACTGTGACTGCAAAAAATTGGTTTTTTTTAACCTAATTTAAATTGAAAACCATCAGTAATACATTTTACATATCCTTCCAAAACAAGATGATTCACTCTTGTTATTTTTAACTCAGGCTTCTATGCTCCTTTCAGCTACTTGCATTACTGAAGTACAAGGGTGATCCCCTGTTTTTCTCCCTCACCATTCTTGTTTTGAAGATCTTCTGCAGCATCAGGTGTCTCTGCATCCCAGCTTTGTACTGCATTAATTATTATAATGGTCAAGCAACTTAAGCCATCCTGATTTGTGGTACTGAGAGGAAACACCCTCACACTACTTTAAACTGAACACAACTGAAAAAAAAATAAAAATCTTAGTATTCCCTTCTACAGCAAGTTAATTTCTCCACTCTGAAACTCTGCCTCTTATCTTTTCCCTGCACCTTCCATTTCTAAATATTAGCTGTTGGGAGCAAAGGAGGGACAGAATAGAGAACTTTTAGTCCTGAATACCATTCATATCAGAGCAGGGTTCATAAAACGACAAGCACAAAGGAGGAGATAAGGGAATGGAGTATCTTACGAGGGAACACTGGAACACCAGACTGGACTGTCAGAAAAGACTCAAAGGGAAGCAACACAGCACAACTGCAGACATCAAAGCAGTATCATTCCAGAGATATGGCTACAGGGACTGATGCTATTAACAAAAAACATTAGCTTTCATAAAATCACAGAATACCCTTGGCTTGAAGGGACCCACAAGGATCCTCCAGCCCAACTCCTGGCTATGCACAGGGCACTCCAGGAATCACACCATGTTCATAAAAGCATTTTCCAAATACCTCTGGAACTCTGCCAGGCTTGGTGCCATGACCACCTCCCCGAGGAGCCTGTTCCAGTGCCTGGCCAGCCTCTGGGTGAAGAATCTTTTCCTAATACCCAAACTAAACATCCCTTACCCTTCCCTCTGGTAATTTAATGCATTTAAAATTCATTCATACCCACTTGGTTGAACCCTGGCCAGGCTCTCTTAAAGAAATCCTTGTATGTGATAAAGATAGCAAGGGTTTATATAAGATCAAATTAAATAAAACTTTGAAACAGAGCATATCTTAGCAACATATAGCAGAAGTAACAGACTGAAAACAATTAAAGCAATGAAAAGAAGATCTGGGACTACTTTATTTCATCCCCTCATCCTACATAGCCTTACAAGCGTGAACCCAGATGTTTATTTCAGTTAATCCCAGGACTTAGATTTTGAAGAAATTAGGACAACACCAAACAACCAAACAGAGATCTCTTTTTTTTTTTTTCCCCAGTAATACAGGTAAGTTATTTTAGAATCTGATAGTTTCCTCAAATTTAGTGCTTTAAGGGTTCTTATTAAGAAATATGTTATGGAAAAAAAAAAATCTTCTAAAACAATTGAAGAATGAGAGAGACTTCAGAATAAGATTTTGAGGAGAAGAAATAAAAGAAAAAGAATATTATAGCCCACCTTGGGGGTGAGACGGGAGACTGAATTAGAAGTCTGCTCAAGCTGTGGGAACTCAGCAAATTCAGTTTCTGTGCTCCATTCTGCACAACCATCGGATCTTTGGAGCACTAACAGTACATACATGAATATTCCACTTACTTGAATGTAAATTCAACACTTTATTGACATCAATCATATTTCAAATGCATTAATATAATGCTATTTGAGTGTCTGTCTCCCCCTGCCACGGGGGACTGAGAGGACTATGGAAGAGGTTCAGGTAAAGAAAAATGTCACAATGCATCAGCAAAAAATGAAAGCCTTATAAATTTTCACAATACCACATTCACATCTACCCTGCACAGGAAGCAGTTATAGATGATTATTGTACGTCTCTCATATGTATAGAAAGCAGTACCTGAAATGAATCAGCACTAATCAAGCTTGCCTCTCACTGCTGCACTCAAGGGAGTGCCATGGAAGTAGAGTTTGCAAGTCCACTAAACAAATACTCTGTATCTAACATTTCACACCAGAATTCTGAAAAGAATTCTAGAGGTTATTATTCACTGCCTCATAGTGAAGTTAAAACAAGTGGTTATTAAAGAGTTACTATGACTTGCAGCACTACCACTTGCCTAATAGCTCTATTTTCCTCACATAATACTTAGGACAGATCTCAGCTTTGACTAGTTCAAACATTTACCACCAGCAAACTCTATTTATCCAGAAGGTCCAAAAAGGTTCATATTCATTGTATGTGCTTCATACAAGTTTTGGCAGAAAATACCACCAGTGATATGATGCTTTAGCCCAAGGAACAACAACATAATTGGAATAATCTTCCATAGGTAAGCTGCTATTACTGAAAGAAAACAGTATGCTGCATAGAGATTTTAACCTGGTAACAATTAAAACCAGAATTCTTGCCACAAAGCCAAACCAAATTTGATTAATTGAGAAATTAGCATATTGCTTTTAATTACATACAAAAAAATCAGCAAAAAAATTAGGGACAAGAGGAAAAAAAACACAGGCAGCAATCTGGTCTCATTTTGAGAACTCAGTTTTTTCATTTAGTCATAATTTAATTTCTCAATCAACCAAATAGGAACTACTGTCAAATCAGTCACATTCAAAGTAAAACAAAAAAGAGTCATACCCATTTCAGTACAAAAGACAATACTATAAAAGTTAAACTGCAGTGACTCTATTCTTCAGTCCAAGCACTTGCTGAGGATCTAAGGAACCCTGAGAGCCAAATCAGAAGAAAGTACATGAAAAAATACAACATACTGAAAAAATCTGCAACTTTTACAAACAAGTAAACTTACCTTTTAATTTTCACACTAAAGTGTCAAACTCAACATAAAAATGATGAGCAGATTTAAAAGTGCAAAGGTGTTCAAACCATCAGCATACGTAAGAGTTGGAAAAGGGATTCTAACATCCACCAGGGAAATTCAGAACTCTGCTTTTATGACAAAACCTCAAATTTTCTATGAGTATGAAGTTCTCATTTGCTCTGTGAAAGCAGCATGACCAGGTTCCTAGTGCCTGTACATAACATTTTTGAGAAAAGACCAGGAGGAACTAGGAGTAAGTGCACAGTTCTAGAAATATGCATTATCTGAACTACCTGTCACCCTAGATGATGAAACCACTCTTCAAGATTACAGAAAATGTAGTGGAATAGCTTGCGTGACCAGAGCTCTGCCACAACAGACACAGCTCACCTTCTGTTTAATACCCTAAGAAGGCAAGGAGATCCTTGCAGAGGAGAGGGGTGCTTGAATACATGTACAGGAGCTTTCAAATAGCTAAAACAAATGTCAAAAGTTTTTGCAGGAGGGTTGGAAGACAGAACAACAGAGGTTACATTAGGGGGAACGTCTAGTTCAAAGCATTTTATGAGGAGAGTAAAATAGATAAAGCCTTTTTAAGGGAAGTCTTACAATAAAGTCCAGCTTTCACAGAGGACTTAGACCACTCCACTATTTGCTGCAAGGGTAATACATCATTATGGAGATAATCAGATTTTTGGAAAACAGAGAAGGCAATTGCTTGACACTGATCAATGATCCAACAGGAACGTGAAGGCTGAAGATAACCTCAGAGGCAAGCTGTATGCATCCTGACAGAAGACCACTGTACATGGAGGAATTAGTGATGCACATCAGAGCTGAGATGGCTCAGGCTCAGCTGCCTGGACTGCAGGACAAACTCAGCCAGGTCATTGTACCAGAAGAGCCTGCAAGCAGCTCCCACTCAGCATCTGAAGCTACACAACCTGAGCGGCCTTGCCATTATCAAGGGATGTAGCAAGAAGCTCTCCTGAGAACATCTTTCTGTTTGACAATACAAGTCATTAGGAGTTTTCTTTTAAAAGAATCCTATAATAGCTTGAAAAATGAAAATAGTGAAAAAACCCTTCTTACAAACTGGTCTGCACAGTCTGCTGCACTCTGATCAGAGGCCATTTTGATGCTGCACAACTGAAGATTCCCAGCATCTAAAGATGCTCAAATTTTACTTTATTATAGTGAAGTTAACACCCACTAAAGAAGCAGAACTTCGAATAACAATTTACAGAGCCTGCATGCCTTTCTTATGGGTATTAGAACAGACCAGCACCTCCACCATGACAGTGGAATTTAAGATTATGAAAGAATTAAGAGAGAGGGACAACAGAAATACAACCCTGGATTTCCAAAAGAACAGATTTCATCTTGTTCTAGGATCTACTTAGAGACAGCCCTGGAGGGCAAAGGATTCTGTGAGGGTTGGTTGTTCTACAAGAATTACTTCCCCAAAGCACAGCAATTGCAATGGGAAAATTTTCTAAAGTTGGCCAGCACTGGTAAAAGGAGAATTCCTGACTCTGCTCAAATACAAACATTGTGAAGTGGGTTACCTGTAGAAACAAACAAAAAAAAAATATTGATTTCAAAGGGAAAACTAAGAAAACCATGACCCTGCTGGTCTGTAGGGGACTTTTTAGTAATGAAAGATATGAAAAAGGCTGAGATACTCAAAAGAAATGTAATTATTCTGCTACATATGCATATTCGCTCTATTTTCTAATGAGTAATATGTACCTTTCTTTAAGGGGTCAGCAAATATTTCTTTCATGTATTCTGCGGCAGATAAAAAACTTATCAGAACACAATGCAAGAGTATTACAGAAGGCTCAAACAAGATAAAATTAAATACTATGCTAAGAAGACATTGTCTGGAAGTATTAAACCTATTCCAGAGGTTATTCTTCATTATTCTTCAATGCACAGAAGTGCCAAAAATTCTAACATTTCTTTTTTGTTTGTTTTTAATATGGGAAATGAATGGTGTTTATCTCAAAGAAAAAGGTCTAAAGATGCTTCATACTATTAAGAATCACAAAAAACTAGACATATTTCTAAAACAGAAGACCAAAAAAGCCTCTCATTAGGCAGGAGACGTTGGACATATAAGAACAACGGGCACCAAACTTCCAAATCATTAAACTGTATCCCCTCAGGCTCAAGGCCTTTGGTAACACACAGCACACTGCAGGAGAAGTCAAGGAGATTTCATCCATTTCAACTATGCTTTTAGAGAAACTGCATCACCTCCCTGCATACCTGGCTAACCTAAAAACCACTATCAATTTATACATTCAAATACATGCATACAGGCATAGAATCATAAAATGTCTTGAGTTGGAAAGGATCCACAAGAATCACCGAAGTCCAACTCCTGGCCCTGCACACGACACCCCAAAAATCAGAGCATTTGCCTGAGGGCATTGTCCAAAAGCTTCTCGTGGTCTGACTGCCTGCTCATATGAACCCTTCCTCCTCTCCAGCCGGGCTGTGTGGTGAGCTCTGTCTCATCCTAAGAAATAATCCCTGTTCCAGCATCATCATCTTCTCCACCTAGACAGTCTCCACTTATCTGAGGCATCTAAGAATGTGTTCACCTCAATTCCACAAACTCTACGTGCAGCTGCAATTGTCAGTGTTCCAACTATACACAGCTTATTATCTCACAGTGGAACATTTCCTTTTCACATTGGCTTTTGGCTTTTTTTTTTAGGCTTCTTTCTCTATGTGTCCATCCTTGGAGACCTATGGTTTAACCACAGCATCTTCCCATCATACTATTGCCCAATAATTCTGCATGAAGCAGGGAGACCACTTTGTAAAGTAAAGGGTTTTATTTAAAGGGCAAACATTTGACAAGTCTTAAACATTAGCAGATTCTTTTCCTTAGCCATGATCCCTGACACTACTGAACTGTTCAAGTGGCTTTTCTTTTCAGAAAACAGACAAAATCCAAGTAAGTCAAGACAGCCTTCATTGTAACTATCAAATGTGTTTCCAGTTTTTTCAAACACAATGCATTTCAGTATTTCCTTAGGAAACAGCCTCTGACTAAATGAAAAAAACAGGAAAAAGCTTTTCAGAACATCATCTCTGTTTTTTCCAACATTAATTGTATTAGCGTAGCATCAGAAAAAAAACCCCTTAAATAAACAAGTAATCTTTATGCACAAACCACAATTAGCAATGAAGGATTTGGGATAAAACCAGGCTGCATAATAATGTAAACACGTAAAAATTCTAGAAGAGCTACTTTAGCTTTTCTGGTAATGTTCCCTTAGCAAAGGAAAAACACATATAATAATGACAGGTATTTGTTCCTTATGCCATTCTCTCCTACTTAAATCTATATACACATGCCAGTGAAATGCACTGAGGTAAACTGCCACGTATTTACTGAAGTACTAGTGGATTATATGTTGGAAAATTGTTGCAATTAGGGGCTGGCTCCTCATTTCACACAAAATTTACCCTCTCAATAATACAGTGGAGATATATTGACTTAAAATAGCTGGGAATTCAATCCTGGCATATTATCACTATTTATAAACATTAATATAAATACATCTACATTCAAAAGTATGCCCACCAGCAGCCAAACAGTATAAAAAAAATTTCTAAAAATGCAAAAATGCAAATGGAAAACTCCAAACCATACATCCAAGCATTTCCTGGTAAGTCTGTATGAAAGTGTATTTAACATTTGTTTTCCTATACAAATAGGAAAGGCCAAGATTTAAATTTTAGATAGTTACCCTTTTTTTTTCTTTGTAAAACAAATAGCTCCTAAACTCATCTGGTCTGAGAGGTTCGGTGCAGCTTGTTTTAAGTGAGAATCATAAATCAGTTAGATGGAAACAGCAACACACCTCACCTTTTCTTTAGATCTCCAAAAATTGGAAACCCTAGGTCTTAGTAAATCCACCTGCTAGAAGGCTATAGAAATACCACTTTGTTTTAAATTTTTAGCACAGCTGTTTCCATTAAGATGAAGCTCTAGAAAAAAAATGGTGTGACCACCAAAAAATTTAGATGCTCACAAGGAAGGCAGCAGACTTAGACAGGCTCTTGGAACAGTTTCCTCTGCTAAAGGCAGGCCTTTCCAGTCATCTGGTGTGCTGCAAGGTATTCTCATTGGAACCTGGACAACAGACTCCCCTGCCAAGGTACCATACCTTTGGAGCACTGAACGCTTCTGCATGAGCCTGAGTAGACACGAACAGCTTAAATTTCACTCAGCAATGCAGGAAATCCTAGAAACTCCTTCAGTCTGGGTGAGGTTACCTTCCACAAAGAACAGAGCTGCCGAATACAAACTGTATCATCACTACCCAGGTTTTCTCAAACTACTCGCCCTGAATTTTCATACCATAACTATCTAAAAAGACACAATTGACCTAAGTCATTACCTATTGGCTGTTATACATCCCCAAGCCTAACAAGGCTTCAGCTTGAGATAGGATCTTCAGTTCCAATTTGTTTTTCCCTTTTTTAAGTCAGTACAACAGTGTAAGACACATCAGACAGAACATGGTGTGTGCAAAAGCCCTTCTGTGTACATGCTAAAAACCACCATAGGAACATAAACCCTGTGCACTGTCTTAACTTTTTCTAGAAAACAGGTATGAACTACAGAGAAGATTTTTATATATTCTTGGACCACTACAATTCTATGATTCTGAAATGTTTTGCTTCAGATAAGTTATTTTGTTAAATGACTGCACTGCAATTCTGAAGATAGCAAAGTAGTTTGTGTCAGTCTTGTGTTAATGAGCAGCAAGTTCAGATACATCCAACTTACAAATTAATTGAAATAGTGTAGACAGGTTGCCAGACTTCATTTTTGTATCAAACAGTGTTTTTTCTTTCCTATTTAGCTTCTTCCTTTCCCAAATTAAAATCAACAACCAAAAAAGTCACTGCTTTCTTAGTGCCATTTGATCATCCTACTGATGTCAAAATCCCTCATGGACTCTCCTTTCTCCCCCCTGTCCCTTCCAAGACAGCCAAGTGCTTCTATAGCAGTATTTGGCAAATAGTTTGGCATTCTCATTAAGACCACTTGAGGAGAAACTATGTTCCAAAATATTTTTTTTGGTCTCTTTTCTTAAACATTCTCTTAGTTGAAATTAATAAAACATTAGTAGTATTTCAGGCAAATATTAAACACAAAAAATTCAGATTTGGTACTAGATATCAAATAACTGACTGCAAGAGAAAGTGACCCCAGATGGTCTCATACATATTAAAATGTTAGTTCTCATCAAAAGTCACTGCTTCACTCAAACACCAATATTTCCCTCTGACTTAAAAGCAATTCACTTACCTTGTGTCTGCATTTAAGTACAACGCCATAGGCTCCTGAAACAAAGAAGATGAGAAATAAGTCATCTCAAAGCAGAAAAAACTTAAAAGTGGCAAGGTAAAACAGTGCTCAGCAACCTCCTAAGTAACCTTGTTCCCAGAAATTATCCAGAACTAATTATCCAGAACTTGCATATACTGCACATGGATCTCTACACACTGAAACAATTTCATAAAAATAGCTCAAAAGCAAGTGGATTTTAAAACACTGAAATTCTTTTTTTAAAAAATACATTTGCAGGTAAGTTGGATAACCTGCATCTCCCTAGTATCACTAATGAGAAATCAATACATTAAACTTTTAAAAGGGAAAAAAACCCAGCACGAAAAAAACCCAAGCCCCCACAAAACTGTTTTATTTCTCTTCCCTTCCTTTCAGCTTCCAAACTTCTCCATCCATCTGACAAGGAAATTAGCAGAAGCTATAGATAATAAACACATACAAGAAAAATTTTGCAGTTGGTAACTTATTATCATCAAGAGGACTAAGTCAAATCTGTATAAATTCTAATTAATTTTTTATTAAGATACTACTTACCTTCACCTACAACCCCAAGGATCTCAAATTTATTCATCACATTACCAATGTTAGGAATCTTCATCAAGACAAATTCCTCTTACGGTGAGAGCCACAAAACATGGCACAAATGGGATTGTCTGGAGATTTTGCAAAAGGCAGTTGTGAAAAGGCTCTCGGAAAAAAAAATTCCACCTTGACCAATCAGACTTCTCACACCCTCTTTTAATTTCTAGGCAATCAATAGCTTCCTGGGGAAAGAACAGAAAATGACATAATTAGTACTTTGATTTATTTCACAAAGAGAAAGCAATGGAATACAGACATCACGCCAATATAGTCTGACAATTTTAACAATTAATTTACTTCCACATTTCAAGATGAGGAGAGCTTAGCAGCAGGTGTAATGGACGGACCCTATTGAGGCCATACATCTGACACAACAGCTGGCCTTGTAATCCCATACACAGGATGGCTATTACAATAATAGCTAACTGGCATAAAGCAATTTTCTATAGAACAGAAGCAAACAGGAGCTACCTCAGTAAGCAAATATATGCTTGTAATTATTTATGGTCTGCTTGGTATACGTTGACAGCTAGGTATAAAACAAATTTTGTTTAGTTAATTTCTTATTTGTCCACTGTAACGAGAAAAAGGATATGGCAGAAAGAACACTACAGGAGAAAACAGCTTCCTACTACTATTTTCTGTGATGATTAAAAAAAATTAAAGGAAATTAATTTGCTAGACTGACTAGGAATGAGATTTAAAAATTATTTCTATTGTCAGCTTATTTAAGAAATGTGATAAACAGAAGTTTTCAAAGGTTTCTTCCGTGTTCCTGAAACACTGAAACAATTTTTCAAATTAAGCAGCTATACACTTTACCAGAACTTTACTTTTGGTAAAGAACAAAGTTTTTTGGCCTGTTTTAGGCTCACCACTTCTCTGCTACCCTATTAGAAGTTTGATAAACAAAACCCATCAAAGTTTGGTGTTACTAATTCAGACTGCATTTGCTCCCTTAATATTAAAGGCATACATCTCACATTCAAAAATGGGGAAAGAAAAACCCTAAAATAGTTTCACCATGAATTGGTAGTAAATAATCTTTACAATTCAGTGATTCAAGGAGAGCACTACTCATGAAGAGCAAGATGGCAGGATGGAAGTGAATATATTTAATTAAGTTACGTGTAATGGGTGAATGTGACCCAATAATGCTGAGTTCAGCTCACACAAATGGGATCTCACTATAAACCAGGGGTGCTGCCCAAAAGCCCAGTGCTGACCAGGTCACACACAACAAAAGGACAACCCAAGGGTGGAGGGGAATCACAGTGACATTTGCTTCAGCAAGACACAGGCAGATCATGTGGGGAGGGGTTGTTATTTTAGAAGCAACTCTAGAGTTAATCAACCACAGTAATTTGAAAATAAAGCAGTGAGTTCCAAATTAAAGGGATAGTTAGGGTTTTCTGGTTTGCTTTTGTTTTTTAAAAAAGCTGCCCAGTCCTTTATTAATCATTTCAGTGGTTTAATTTACTGTTTTAATTAATCAATTTTTTCTTCACTTGTGAATTATAAGAAATATTTTTTCCTTTCCCTTCCATATGTTCTCCTCCTATTTCATTTGGCATCTCCTTCTCACAAAAGCCTTTTTGCTGTTTGTCCAGACTTTCTGGTTACAGTAATGAACTAAAAAAAATTACGTCCTGGAAAAACAAGAGCATCTGCTCAGTTGCACCCATCACCATGAGAACAGAGCCTGCACTGAGCTGCCTCAGCTTTCCACTGAAACAGGCTGGTGCCAGGCACAGGGCACAGCTGACTGTCCCCATGCTGCAGCTGAGTGACAGAAATACTGCTGCAGAGACCCTGAAACAACCATTAATGTCACCACAACATAAGCAAGACACAACAAAACTGGTCAGCCAAGTTCAGAACAGCAAGTTATATGCCAAGTTATATGCCAGAAAGAAAGGAAAAGTCAGGAAACATATATTGTTTTCTATTAGCACTATTCAGTAACATCACCAAATCTCTTACTTCAGTTCCTAACATTATTCACTGACCAGTCCTTCCAGAAATCAGTTTGATTATATAATAAATATAATAAATTACTTGTCTGCTAATGTTATCACTGTACGCTCTCATTCTGCCTTATAGTGTACATAATACTTCCTAGATATATGATGAAACAGAGAAGAAATTTATGAGATAATGTACTAAAAACTCAAGAAGAAATTTAGATAAAGTTTCCTTTGTCTCTCATTCATAATTTCTAAATTTCTCACAAACTACTTAAAGCTATACAGGCCTGCAGCTTGTGATCCACTATTTTAATTTTTTTATTTTTGGTTCTGCAAGTTTATTCAGTATGAATTCCAGATTTTTATTGGGAATAAAGGTTAGACTTGCAAGCAGCTAATCTTCCTTTCTGAAATTCCCCAGCTAGGGAGGTTGTGGATCCCCAGCCCCAGCAGTGTTAAAGGCCAGATTGGATAAGGCTTTGAGCATCCTGTCTAGTGGGAGGTGTTCCTGCACATGGCAGGGAGGGTTGGGAAAAGATGAGCTTTAAGGTCTCTTCTAACTCCTAACATTCTATGATTCTGTGAAATTCAATACTATACATCTCCCCACTGATCACATATCATCTTCCTTTTCACTTCATCAGAAGAGTCACAGAATGGTGATCCCCAGCTACCCCTGGATTCACGACACCTAGAGAAGCATTTGCATGCAATTCCTTAAAGGCAAAACCCTGTCAGCTCACTGATGTTCACTCACCATTAGTGACACACTTCAACTGGCCCGAAGAAACACAGAAACCAGCTTCCCTGATCCTCCCCAAAGTGCATCATGACCGACTGACATCACGGGTAACACAGATGCATACAGGGGGACTCTCAAAAGAAAACTGCACTCAAGTGACCCACCTCTTTAGCTCCAGGCAGCTTTGTGCCCAATTCTGCTGAGGGCACTGTACAAAAATTTAACCTTGAAATGGAAAGGAAAGCTAGTGAAAGATACCTAATGGCACACAGCAGTAGAATTCATACCCAATCCCTTTCTGCCCCAACTCTTCTGCCTCAAACAGAGCCACTCTTCAAATATTAGTGAAGTCAGACTAGTTACACCCATTTAATTTCTAGATAAAATTTATATGCTTATTTGAGATTTTTGCCTTCAAAAGCTGCTGAAAGACTAAAATCAAGCTGCTACAAGTATTTGTTGAGTGGCAGTACCCACTTTTTGGGATTCTTTTTTTGGGAATCTTCTGCTATTTGAAAGGCACTCGCCTTGTTAAGATTGCTTTGCAAATCACTGATTCTTGCAGGAAATCTGGTAACATGAACTCAAAATTCCATGAATGACACAGAGTCCAATGAATGTCAGAGTGAGGAACTATAATAACAAAAACAAGGAAAAACACCTAGAAGTTTTAAACAAAAAAGTAATTTCAAGGAAGTTATTCATAGCAAGAATTACTTCATTCTGTAACTTTAAAGAATTACTCTGTTCTGTGAGGACAGGCTGGATTCTTTCAAGCTCAACACAGGAAATAGCAAGGAAAACCTTAGCTAACACCAAGGAAAAGCTAATAGCTGCCACAAATTCATTCTTTGCACTGAGTGCTACAGTGGTCTATTTTCCTAAGTTGGTTTCTGGCTGGAATAACCAATGCAGAAGTGGGAATAAGGCAACCATTTACCTCAAAGGTTCTCAGTAGGGAAGTAGCAGTCAGTCATTCTCCTAACATCCCTTTTTAAGGCAGCCAGATTCATAGCACATCAACAATTTATGAATTAAACCAAGAAATCTCTGAGATGCTCTCAACATTACCATGACATTCTACAAAACACAGAGACAACTCAGAAAAATGAAACATCATGAACAAGAAAAAACTACTTTTATTTAATCCAGAAATGCAACAGTGTGAGACTTTTATACTAAAATAGCTGTTTTACAATAGCATGTAAGGCTTATATGTAAATCCCAGAAAACATACAAACATTTTTGAAATGAGCATACAGAATACTACAGCATTGTGGTACCTGATCATTTGAATTGAAATTAAAGCAGTGGGGAAAAATCCTAGCTTTTCCACAACTCCTTTTCCCTTCAAGACCATTAAGAATTCTAGTGCATCACCCAAAGGCATCAGAGTTAACCACTCAATCCAAAGCCTCAATCCTAAGTAGAAATACTATTTTTTATTTCATAATCATCAATACATCTGTGTGGAGAGGGGAAGCACTTTTTACACAGTTAGATTTTAGTAGAGACACTTAATGAGAATTATGAAACATGAGGTAGATGTTTGCCTTCACAGAATGCAGAGAATTAACACTGTTCTAGGAATACAGTTGAATTTGTATATCTACATCTTGCAAATCAAGTATTCAGTTAATTTATTGTGACAGAAAGAATGCAACCTGCATCCTGCTGAGCTTCTAATTGACTTCAAACTCATCCATGAGCTTTTAAACAAGCTTCTTACCAGCAGATAATACACCCCTCTTGCTCTTCTAAAAGAAGAAGTAAACCTTATCTGTTTATTTATTTATTATGTTTACTCACCAAGAGGACACAACTACGAACTTCTAGAGCCTGGTTTACATTTTCCTCTGTGCCCTAACAAACCAGCAAGTCTATACACAAATGTAAAGAACTTATACCATACCATCTGTCTTTGATGGTTATGCATTAATCCACACCCTAGAATGTCTTTTGTCAAACAAGGTCCATGGATGAAAGAAGCATTAACCACATCTGTTAGGAATGATGCATCATTCAGCACCTTTACTGTTCCTCCCTCATACACATGTAGCTCTGTTTGTTGAGGAAAACCCTAGTTAGAGTTACAACATCCAACTGAGTGTTAGGGCAACATACAGAACTGACAGGGTAAAAAAAAAATAGGTGAGAGTTTTTTCTGGATTTGTTGATCCAGAGGAACGTGTTAGAATTATTATGAGGAATTCCTGATCAGGAAGAAAAAACTCAGTATATTAGAAGTTGTAAGGAGGAAGCTAGCAGTAACATTCTGACTTACGGAATGGAGAGAAAAATAATACAATCATACTGCTAGTGACATTGTACCAGTCACATATCAGACTCACTCCTGAATTATGAAAAAAAGTGACCAATTTATTTTTCATTTTATGGAGGGACAGTAGGTCTCCTAAATGAGACAAGATTCTGCAAAAAGAGCCATCAAGATTTCACAACACAAAGAAAGCCACAATGAGGAAGTTGAAAAAAGAAAAGGTGAAGAGGTAAAAAGCAAGAAGGACTTAACAATTATAGCAAGCCATTTTTCATACTCTAAGCTTCAATCTATCCTCCTCTGCTCATAAGAAAAAATTAGGAATGAAAAGAACAGTTGGTGAAAATAAATACAAAATTTAGAAAACTGTCAAACTTGAACAAATTATGTAAAAGCAAAACACTAAGGTTCCTTTTACAGGCTCATAGATTTTAAAATTCAGCTCCAGAAAGCTTTTCTTGACATTGCTAATATTAACATTGGACCCTGACTTCACCATTGCTGGTTTTTGGAGAACTTGCTTGTGGTTTTTTGTTTTTGGATTTTTTAATAGTTGTTGATATATTGATGAAACCTGTAAATGCATCTGAATGATTTATACATCAAGAGAAGGCATCATCACATAACTGGCCTAAAGACAGCATACCTCCATGGCCACAGGGTCAGGAGTGGGAAGAACCTGAACAAAGTTCCCATTCTGCAACAAGCAAACAACTAGAAAAAGGAGGAATCAGTTCCCAACTATTAAAGATACCTGTTTGTTAAATTCCTAAAGGAAAACTGAGCTTGCAGGCCACAACAGCAACGATTTGGTTTGTTTTATCTTCTACGAGTGCTCTTCCTTTTGTGTCCAAGTACATACTTAAAAATAAATTCAGCTCATCCTGGATATATGAACTAAATTCACTTCTCTGAGTTAAAAGGCAGGATTCACGATCTTCCCTAACAGCTGTGGCCAACTCAAAAAGAGTGGGTGCATAGCAGGATGCTTCTAAGACCATAGTGACAAATAAGCAGACTGATTATGAAAGCACTGAGCACAAAAGCAGCTCCCATGAGTCATAACAGGAGGACAGGAAAGACAATTTTGCTTCCATTTTAGTCTTGCTCTCCAGTGAGAACCTTACCAAGTGAAGTCTATTGTGGGTGTGACAGCTTCTTACGCAGTCGGTGCCGGTCTTTGCGTGTGCTGGGTGGGCTCCACCGTGCCTGGGGCAGCTCTGAGGAGAAATCATCCGTGTGCACAGGATAACACCCAACAGCAACCTGTGAAATCCAAAGCCTTGGCAGTTTCTTCTGGCACAAGGCACCTGACACTTTACGCTTCCATTTCTATCCAATATAAGTTCCCAATATTTGCAAAAGCACATTTTTGCTTAGTGATATATACTTAGGCAAAATGGGGGAATTTATTTTTATTTTTAGATAATAGAAGGTTTTAGTTCATAACAGAACAGCTTGCTGTGAAAGAAGCTAATATTTCTTTATCTGACACAGTATTTGTAGTGGTCTCCTTGGAAGTTGGTTCTTGATTTTAATCTTTCCTTCTCTCTTCTCAGAACACCAGTCTCCAGTAATATCCTATATTCATTTGTCATGTTGCCTATGATTTAGTCCCATATTATTTTTGACAATCTGCCATGGACTTTAAATCCACAATATAATATTACAAAATAATATTACAGACATTTTTTCATCTTTAGAAGTACCCAAAAAAAAGCTGCTATTTTCAGTTACACATCAGGACTCACTCTGTGGCTCAATTCCAGTGTTTAAAGACACATACTTAGGAATAAGAAGAAAAATTAAAAAGAGGGTAGAGGGTGTTCCTGACCAAGAAAAGAACAATATATTCCCTTGAAGGGGACATGCTAGAAGCAGCCACTGAATATTTCACACACAAAGCATGCTGGTGATTTACTGAGACTGAAATTCTTCTAATCTGACAAAAGTTTCCCCCTCCTTCCAACCCAGTTTTGTCTTCATTGTTCTAAAAATAACTCCCATTCACATTCTAAAAGTCAGATGTTCCTCTTTGCACTGTATTTGGCTGAGATGGATCTTTCTCATAAGAGTACAGAAAAGTAAAGGTGAATAAAAAGTATTTATAAATAGCAAACGAATGCTGAAACTAAATTCTGTGGGCATTCTAATGCAGATCAAAACAACTGCAATGACTACTCTTCTTGTAATCTTCAAGCATATCATTAAATACAGATGACTGGTTCACTATCTGAACCGAAAAGAAAAAAAAACAAACCAAGAAATGCCTTTTTCCATGAAAAGGGCATACTAAATACAACAAACAAACAAAAGTTTGGGGGGGGGGAGCCCCCCAAAATTTAGTACTAAATTAATAATAAAATACAATACATAAAAATGAACATAACTATATTCTAATTACACTATAATATTATTTAGCATTGTTTCTTTGTGCATTTTCCAATAAAATAATTAGAAATATTTTATTTAAATAATATTGATCCACCTTATACAAAGTTAACCCTGAAAAGAATGCCATCAAAAGTTTTAGAAAAAAAACACAAAGAAGCCACTCAAGAACAAATGGTCCTAATATCCAAAGACAGGTCATTTCAAGAATAAATTCATATTATTATGCAAGCATATGTGCAGGAGCACATTTAAAGAAATAACTCCAAGATTTGAGTCTCAAAGATAGAGTCTTTTGTCACTAAAGTAATTACAAGTGATTAAACCACGTGGTGAACAAATGGTGTACATGAGGTTTTGTGGGGAAATGCTGGAGGATTTAGTAAAAATTTTATTTAGGTTTGACTTAATTTGTAATTAGAAAAAGATGCTCTAAATTCCATCAACCTCAAAATGGATTGGTAAAAAAAAAATCCAAAGAAATTAAAACCTATAAAAATATCTCTCCATATGAAGTTTCATCTGAATTTGCTACTATTTTAGTGTGTGAAACCCTATTACAAGGCATTTGCCCCAATTTTACCAGCTAGGAATTTAAGCGAGTATGATTAGTACTAGAAGTGTATCAATGTGCTTATTTTACACTTCAGAGTAGGGCCTTTTTTAAGATGCCAATTATCAATGTAACTGAACACTAACCATGTTTCAATTCAAGATGAGTTTTGCTATGCTTTCTAGTGGAAAAAAAAAACCACATTAAATTTACACAGGTGAATAAATCAATTAAGTAAAACCCAAGTCAAGAAGACTAATCTCCCAAGTGGCTCAGACTGCATTAAGAGGTTATGACCATCACAATAAGATGAAGTTCAATAAAAAAGACTCACGTTCCAGATGAAGACGAGAAAAAAACCCCAACCAACTAACAATTCCCCTAAATTAACATTATTTGTTAATTGTGAACTGTTATTAATGTAACAACTTCTTAATATAAGCTTCCTTGAAGCAGAGGATAAAAGCTTAAGAGTGTTCTGGAATGCCTCATCACAGAAACAGCAGCAGCAAGGTATCATGTACCAAAGACAATTTGAGAGAGGACTCTGAACATTAAACTGAAAACGCTGAAATAAAGTTGTGTTCAATGCAAATCCACTGCAGAGAAAGTACAGCAACAGGGTGTTGACTTGTGCTAAGCCACCTAGAACACCTTCAGGTAGGGGAATTTCAGCTTGCTAAATTACTGCAAACGTTTTTGGAAGATATATTAAAGTGACCAATTCAATTTGCAATATGTGCAAGCAATTTTCCAGAAGAGAGAAAAAAAAATTAGAGAAACAAAAGCACAAATTTAATTTGGTGATCTCATCCAAAGGCATCAGAAAATTAAACATTCATTATACTACCTCTCCCCTGTCCAGCTGAGGACACAGATAAGGAATTGGCTGGCTGGATGCAGCCAGAGCTGTGGTCAATGGCTCCATGTTCCAGTTGGAACTTGGTGATGAGTGGTGTTCCTCAGGGCTCTGTCCTGAGTCCAGTGCACTTTGATACCTTCATCAATGACACAGACAGTGGGATTGAGTGCACCTCAGCGAGCTTACAGATGACATGAAGCTGAGTGGTACAGCTGACACAGCAAACAGGACAGGATGGCACCCAGGGGACCTGGAAAAATGTGAGGAGTGGGCCTGCAGGAACCTCATGAAGTTCAACAAGGCCAAGGGCAGGGTGCTGCACCTGAGTCAGACAACCCCAGACATGAATACAGGACTGTGAGCAGAAGTCACTGAGAGCAGCCCTGCAAGAAGGGCCTGGGGGTTCCTGTGGATGGAAAGCTGGACATGAGCCAGCAGTGTGCACTCAGGTGCACTGGGCTGCAGCAAAGGCAGCCCGAACAGCAAGCCAAGGAAGGAGATTCTGCCACCCTAGTCTGCCCCCAGGAGAGCCCAGCTGTGGTGCTATGTCCACATCTGGGGTCCTCAGCACAAGAGAAACATGAATGTATTGGAGCAGGAAGGGAGGAGACCATGCACAAAGAGGGTCAGAGGGCTGGAGCACCTCTCCTACAGGCAACCTGAGAGAGCTGGGCTTGCTCAGCACTGAAAAGACCCTGGGGAGAGGGGGTTGGAGCAAGATGATTGCTGAGAACCCCTCCAACCCCAAGCCCTTCATGATGCCCTGGGGAGGTGAGCAAACAGAGTGACTCCGGTGACAGTGGACAGCCAAGGTCCACCCCCCACAGACTCCTAATTGCAAAGACATAATCATGACGATGTACTGTTCTGCTCATTTTAACTGGTGGCTGCATTCTTAGGTCTTGTCTTTAATTAGATGTTAAGCTCTTCGATGAGGAAACTTTTTTCTATGTTGAACGTCTACAGTGGTGTTATAAAATAATTAAGATTTAATATGTGAAACCATGCTATGGTAACAGTTCTTTGCATGAACAGCATTTTTAGGGTAAGTGAAAGTCCCACCAGAAAACTCAGGAAAAACGTAAAAAAAACTAGAAGGCAATTTGATTCATTTCTGGAAATACAATGTGGTAATAATTCTATTTTTTTAAATAACAAATAATGTTATTTCAATGCCAGCTTCCATAATTACTTTTTAAAAAATAAATTAAGCTCCTCTTCCAATTTCAGCCTAGTCATTTCCACTTTGTAGTTAAAAGAAAAAAAGGAAAATATTTTAAATCTCACTCATCACAGAAACTATCCTCATAATTAAAAGTACAAACATTCAGACGAACTTTCTTAATACAAATGCAGTCTGTACTTGCTCTATACCTTCACTGACCACCATCTATACACTGGAAAAACATTCATATCCCATGAACTTTGCTTAACTAGTATTTTTGCCCACACTATTAATCTGACAAAAATGTCTGTAAAGTTAATAGGGGACTTTGCTACTGAAGGCATGAGCTACCTCCAAAAAAAAAAAAAATAGTAGAAGAATATTATTTACAACTTAGTCACTATAATCTAAAGAGAAGAATAGAGAAGAAACATCCAAATTAGAAGTTTAGGCATCAATGGAAAAATATTGAAACCTAAATAGGAAATGGCAGATACATGGCCTTTCTCCATGCAAGCCAAGCAAAGCGTCTCCTGCTATGCTGACAGCTTCTTGCGTGAGAGATTCCATGACAGCAAAAGCATGTCTGGATATGCAAGTGACCCAAAAGAGGACCTGAAAAACAGGTCCTGAGAAAAAGGAGATGCATCTAAACAGTAAATAATGTTGGCAGACCTACTAGAAGAAAGGTAATAAAAAAAACCTCATAATCCTGATTTTCATCCTTCACGTGTTTTTCTATCCTTTGAGTCTTCCAAGTTTAATTATGGAGTGTGGAGGGTGGGAGGAGGAGAAGGGAAAGAGGGAAGGCAATGCTCCTGGCAAAGGGCAAGAAGGGTGGGTGAGAGAGGAAGAGAAGGGAAACTACTCATGGGAGAAGACAGTGAAAGGCTGGCATATGGAAAAGTTCTGAAATTAAAGAAGAAAAAATTCTAAGGACAAGATGCTTCAGGCATGAGCAATGAGTTCATCATGGTATTTGAGATTTATATTAGTTTATAAAAAAATACAGACTTGCAGCATCCAAAAGTCAATATTTGCATAACTGACTTTCTTATTTCTTATATATCTAGCTACTTCTTGTACAAACAGGCTTTAATATTCAGGGAAATAAAAGTAACTTGGGAAATATGAATGCAGGAATCTCCAATCAAAAAAATACTGTCATTTATTTCCTTTAAAAGAAAAGCAAAAACTACTAAAAGTATAAGGGCTGGCAATAATATAGGGCAAACCAAGTCTCAGAGGGTTAAAGAGAACGTCACAAAGTTCAGTTGTACCTACTGACAAAGGCTGCTAGGGAGATGCTTAGGTGAAATACTCTAAATCAAAGATGAAACAGCTGTCTTCTGCTTGCAAGGAAGCTGGACAGAACCATATACCTTTATTGACAGGCTTAAATATCGGTCATCAAGGAACTAGATGGATGCATATCCATCACTTCCTCACCCACCACAGGCAGCAATCCCACAGCAGCAGCACACTGACCCCAGGCTAACCCAGCACACCCAAGCAAAGCAGCCACTGCTCAGCAGGCAGGGAGGCAACAGGCAAAATCTCAGTTTTATTGCACCTTATTATTCCTCTCCACTAATTTCTCTTTGTGCCTCTCTAACACTAGGAGAACAATCTCCACCTTCCTTTGGAATCCAGACAGATTGGGTGATATGCTATTTGCTCAGACAAAAAGTCAGAAATAATTGTTGCAATGTCCTTTGGATCATACCACTTTCTTTGTTGCTGAGGCTACATACTAAACCAATTTAAATGTTGGTTTAACATTTAGGCCTTTTTGTGCTGTTAGACATGTATTTTATGTTCCCCTCCACTAATATGTCAAAAAGCCCCATGAAACACAACCCACAAAATCAATTTACAGAGCTGAACATCTGCTGCTGGAGAGATTTTTCTAATGTACGGGAGTCATCCCCCCACAGCTGCAAAGAAGAAAGCAAAAAGACAATTAAGCAATGTAAAGAGTCCCCATCCTGAGCTGAAATTTCAAATATAGATGTTAAATTAATTTCACAGTCTATGTGCATCCATTTTTCAACTGATCAAAATACAGTTTAGAATAACTCTACTTCTCTGCTTGCATAGTCAGACATTTTAAAAAACCAAAATACTTTCAAAATAATTTGCACAACATTTTGCAACGAAATGCAGCTCAAGTACTTTTTCCCACTGCAAGGTATTTACTAGACTGCAGTAATTCTCTTAACACTTTTAAAGCTTCAAACACACCTTCTGTTGAATGCTATGAGTCAGTTTTAATGACAGTGTTATGTTCTATTGCTCTGCAGCTTATGCAAGAGAATGAATTTGCATTAAGTACCCAACTTTAGAAGCCACCTTCTCTTCTCCTTTGTTAATACTGAATAAAGGTAAAAAAAAGGACTACATTCTCTGCCTGCTTTCTTATTGTTTTAAAAGAATAAATCTAGTTAGCTGCCTGTAAAGTAAAATGGACATAAAATTTGTTACTGTCACTGTATGAATATGGGGGGTTTATGGGGGGAGGGTTGTTATTGTTGCTATTGTTTGGGTTTTTTGCAGAAAATCAGAATACAGAAAAAAAAGAATAATAATTTTACTATTCAGTAAAATTTCAGAACTTTAAACTACTTTTTCTGAAGAAAACTAACAGGTAACTTCAGAAGAAGGAATAAAAACAGTCTAAAATGCTAATTCAAGGGAGGGAAAAAAATGAGGGAGGAAAAGGACTCACTGCTATCATTAAGCTGGGGGTATGCAATACCTTTGTCTTCTTCAAGAAATTAAACAAGAAAAAGTTGTAAAACATCATTTCTTTCCACTATGGGTGTTTTAGTCCAGACAATGGTCTGCTTTTCTTTTATTTGCTTTGCCCTCTCATTTAAAATTCCACAATGCCTCATCCTCCCGCCCCCAGCACCTCATACTTATGTTGGGGTATTTTGGAGAAGTTTTTTCTTCTTTTGAGTTTTTCAAACACGATTACACTTCACTTAGCTCAACAAAATGAGGGTTTGGCCAATTTTGCCAGAGATAAGACTGGTAAATTTTTAACTGGTTCTCATGCAAACTGATGCCCAAAATTCCTCACAAATATCCTTCTTACACAGACATACAAGGTCAAATATTTTTTTCTTATCTCTGCAGATTATATATGTACACACTGTGAAATGTACACACGTGTGCACCTACTTCTAATGACAGGGGACAAAGTCCTTCATCCAGAAAATTTAATTTCTTAGAAGTTCAACTAAACGACCACCTTCCTTGTCTTTTGAAAGTAATTGTGAACTAAATGGATTACTTCTTCTATTCTTTCTGCTTTCTAGAAATGAATCATATATAAGCCCAAAGTTTCACTTAAATCATAACTTATTGTTTTTAGCACTTTTAAACAGATCCTAGATTCCCAAGCAAGAAAAAGGTAATTTACTCCTATTTTAGTCTAAGTACACAAGGTAAACTCAACAAAATGAAGAAATGTTCTGATGGACATCTTCCTCCATGGCTGGAAGATCTTCTATAAAAGGCTATGCTACTACACTAATAAGTTACATTTTTGCAGTGCAGAAAAAGCACCGAGAAAAGCAGATTTCTCATATACCAGTGGACGGGAAGACTGATACAGACTACCACTTTCTGAAAGCTCTATATAGAAAACACTTGTAAAATAAAGCTCCTCTATGGACTGAAAAAATTATTTGCTTTACAAACCTGTAGAGACAGCAGTTCATGAATTAACATAAGATCATCACCCACATGAGGGTAAAACAGAGATGTGGATCACGCTTTGCCCAGCATACTGGAGAACAATATTCACTTTTATGAAACAACTCTAAGGGAAATGTCAATTGTCTCCAGCACTAAAAGAGTCAATTTCTCAAAACAGAAGGTCTGTCATTATTGCCATGAGATGTGAACACAAATTATACTGCCATTTTTATTAATTTGCAAGTAAAATCAGAGAGGCAAAATCTAATACCATTCTGATCTTGTTTGGGGGTGTGAGGAGGAGGTATCAGCCCTTTTCTTTTACTTATGTAAAAGCAAGCCTTCTTTTTTTTTTTTCTTCTCTTAGAAGAACTCCATATAGTACTTGAATCTGCTCCAGTAACAAGCTCTCAATTCATTTCAGAAATTTATTCTAGTTCTTGAAGTTCAATTAATTGGGGGGAAGGGGGGAGGAATCCATCAGCACATTTTCTAACTCTTAGAAACTTGTTTCTTGGCAAGCTGAGAACTTGGCCAACTGAGAACTTAAATAATTTTGTACCCTTAACACCAGTGGCAGTGAAATGCAATGATCTTACTTCTAGTTCAGCCTCTAAGCAGCAGTAGCAGCTAAGTAACACCAGAAATAGAACAGGGAATGTGGTTAACTTCAGGTATTTTGAGAGTCTCCTCAGCACACATTAACACACCAAGCGAGATAAAAGTTAATGAAATACACACAGGTATCCACACTGCAAACAAAAGCAACTATTTTAAGCCTTATGAAAGTGTCAATGTACTTTCTCTAAGTAAGAGTATGTTAATTTATGTTCAGTGTATTAGTTTTATTAAAAAACGTAAAGTCAAAAGCCGGTTTTAGGAAGACAAATACATTTGCACCAAAAACCAGAATCAACGAGATCTTGAAGCACTTGTTTCCAAAAGCAGAAGTAAAAGATTTCTTACCTCCTCACAGTTTTTAAATGCAGCATGCCATCAAAAATAGTTTGCATCCTTTTCTTTCCTACCAGAAAAGGGAAATCCCCTCCCAGGACATAAAACACAAGCAAGCCCTCCTCAAAGCTGTTTGAAAACTTGTGTCTACTTAAGAAAAATACTGAATGTTTAGTAAAAAGAAGAAATACTATTTAACCGCATCTGAAGTATCCATTAAAGTGGGAAAACATTAAAACTTCCAGAGTTCAAGAATATAGACAACTAGATGTTTAAGCATACTAAACACTTATTTTACTTGTAACAGAGGCACTGTCAAGTGCCCACTAAGCAAATATAATTCATACAAAACCCCAGGGCTAATTTAGTTGGTGTCCTTTTAGCAGTTCTTTGCCCAATTTAAATTTATCCTGCTTAGTTTGTGTAAACTGTTTGGACACTGAATGTGCCAGCTTGAATTTGGCAAGGAAAACATGCTTTTACTATGTAGAGTCTGATTTATTTTCATTTCTAGCTAATTAGTTAAAAACAAGTGCTGTGATGGGAGATTTACGCTAAACTAAAAAGCAAGACTTTCACCAGTAACATTTATACCATATTTAAAGGAATCAAGAATATTTTTTAAAAAAATATTCTTTTTGAATATTTTTGAATTCTGCCATGAGAAGTCAAATCTGTCTAGTGTTGAAATGATTATAGTAAATATATTATGCTTTATAGTAAGATTATGTAAACTACTTAGAAGAAGTGTACAAACCAAAGCCACCAAAACACAAAGCACCAGCCACTGGTGGTGTGTTCCATTCAATTCACTGGCATACAACTACAGAATTCCCTGTCCTCAGTGCAGTAAGGATCCCAGCTTCTACCCCTTACCAAAGTACATTACCATACTGTCCTTACTCACAGAATTGTGACATCAGACAGAAAACAAAACAAAAAAACCCACCACAGCAACAAACAACAAAAAACACACACACACACACAAAACAAACAAAAACCTCCAAGACTACTTCGTTTTTTCTTCTGGATATAATCCAGATCAGTTTTTGAGGTAATAAAAATTTTTCACCCTCAAAAAAATCATTGCACAATGACTGTCACATACCCTGCAAATAAATCAGCAAGAGACCACTGAGGAGCAAAAGACTGCTGTGTCACTAGAGGCTCTAATGTTTATTAAATTTCACACACAAATGAAGCCAAAAGCTTGACAAGCCTTCAATTAACACCAGCCAATTAACTTTCACATAGCAACTCAAGACAACAGGAAATAAGAACACAAGGCTCAAGTCCTCTGCATTGCCTTCCCAGGGTCTCAGTCCCATGTCCTCCTAGGGGTATAACCTCCTTTCTTTCCTGCAGTAAAAAAAACCCCAAAAAACAGCTTCCAAAACTTGGCTCAGGGGAGCCACACAATCTTAATATTCCCTCCAGAAAGTTATATGAAAAGAGAAATATAAACAGAAGTTTTGGATAGTAGGAGTACAACAGTGGTAGTCTTCCAATACCTTTAGAGATACTGTCCAATGTAATCTCATGTTTATCCCTACAAAACAGATAACAATCCATCATTTCAGTAAAATTGTGATGTACATTTTCCCCATGGCAAACTAGGAAATTCTTTCTAGATCTGGCAGTGAGATCACACCAGAAAAATGCCAGTGTGCCCAGGACACCTTCACTAGGAATAACACAAGTACTTACACTCACGCTTGGCAACCACAATACTGAGCTTCAACAGCTCACCTGAACTGAAGAGAGTAGAGAACTCAGATAAGAGTTTTTACAGCTGAAACAAAGAAAGGAATGAACATTTGCTAAAGGCTCAGCTTCCAACAAAGCTACACCTCCACTGAGCTGCTCTTGCAAAAAGTAACTTGGACCAGCACGCTTTTCAACACTCATGGGTTATTTGGCATCAGTACGTAAACCAGGTACAATCAAACATACTACCTTAATCAAAAATCCTCACCTGTAAAATACATAATTTAATTCACTGGAAAGCAGTAACCAATTTATTTACTAGCTTCTAGAAATTCATATTTGAAATTGCAAGTATCAGCTTTCATACAATAAACTCTTGACACCATATAACCTATCAGGCAGTAGAAGCAAACACGTAAGAAGCTCAAAATACACAACATGTGTCAGCAGCTAGAAACACACCATTTTGTATACACACAGTGTATATTTTTAAACATACACATATATATTTATAAGAATATCTTCATACTATATAGTACACACAGCAGTAAAAAAACATAATATGAGAGAAAATGTAAAGAAGCATTGGTCTTTGAGAATGCCTCAATGGCAGACCTATTCTAACCACACTCAGACTGTGAAAAAAACCTGGTGACCAGAAGTGAGCAGCAGAGATACGAAGAAGGAGGTGCACTAGATTAGAACTACAGAAGACATGTGGCTGGAAGGGAGTAAGGAAAAGACTAGAGCCTGCTCTGCTCTAATTTAAAATGGGACAAAGTCATTCAATCAGACTGCTCAGGACTCAGGCTATAATCCTTATTTACGTTTGTGGAGCACTTCGAACAAGACAAACTAGAATAACATGATGACAGACATGCTTTGACTGCAGTATCCAGAGCAAAAAAGAACAACTCAAAAACAATCAAACAACAAAAAAAATCTGTATCACATTTACAGCACAAATCAGCAATGACAAGGAAACAATTTACACAAAACCCAAACCAAATCAACAAATTTAAGAGTGCAAAGATGAGCAGATAAAAATTCGGCAGTCTCAAGGGAGCTTGTACTGAACACTGTTCACTCACATTTAACACAAAGCATATTCAACTGCCCAAAGTTTGCTACTTTTTGCTGGTTGGATTTTTTAATTGCTGGCACTGCCTCCCAATATCAAACCAACCCACTACAATAAGCCTGTGCTAAGAAAACTGAAGTCTACAAAAGTATGTCTAAGTTTAATTCCATTTTATCCTCTTAACTGCTTGTCTAATGGCACACAATTAGTTTTGAAAAATCTCTAAAGGAAAATCAAGGTTTTTTTCTCTGCAATGAACTGGATTCTCATCTATTTTCTTCAGTGTCATGCTGGCTGATTAGCTTCTTTTTCTGCACTCAGGTAAGACTTCAATAGTCAACTGGGAATCTGAAATCTGCAAATCAGGATGCAGAAATTACCTTTCTAAAAGCACTGTGCTTTCTTAGTTTCTACTGTTTAAATGAGGTCAGTACACACAAAAAAAAACATGTTCTAGAGGGTCCAGATGAGCTGAATAATTGAAAAAGATCAGTAGAGACTGTGAGATGCTTTCTCAGGTGTTCCCCCATTGCTAGCAAGGGTTCCAAATAACTTGCAGCTCAATCCATCTGAATAAATCACAACAGAAATGTATGACTGGAAATTCTGCATCCCAGATTTTATAAAGCCTGTGCTTTCTACAGGCCCAAGAAAAAAATCTGCCTCCAGTATTTTCATGTTATTCTATCAAAAAGAAAAAAAATTTAAAAGAATTATGCTCTAAAACAGCTTCATCAATAGCCAGAAGGATGACAGTACTGAGGGACTACAGTCAACTAAATTCATAGGTACAGTAAGCAAAAGGCAGTGACAAATTTTCATTTCAAGAGAACAGATGATATTTTGCAAGACATATGGTATTTATTTTTATACATTAGTCATACAATAATACTACAGGCCTAATTTTTCTTTAAAATAGCACTGTATTATGTTGAGGTGTACTGCTAATATTAATTTTTTACAGTTTACCATTTACTTTTTTAGTTACAAAATTTCTCACTGCAATTTTCAAGTCATGAACGTACTACACATGGAAAGGAACATCCAGTATACATACAGGTGTGTAAAGCACCTTTTAAAAAAGAACAAGTCTTGAAAAAAACTACTACTGAATTCAGAGAAGGAAAAGAAAAGCCAAATGCAAACACATGCCAGTTTTTGAGTATCTCTTATCTTTTCAACCAATCTCCCAAAAACCTTGTATTACACATGAAATAGCGACAAATAACTGGCTTTGGATTGCTGCAATGACTGTCAGGTCACTACAATGCAAGCAAAAAGGCATTCAATAATAACAGCCATGGGTTCCATCTGAACTTTAATATATCCTTGTTGACTTCATCCAAGCGAAAAGTGTTCCAAGATTCTGCAATTTTTAATATTTCATTTTTTAATATGAGAAAATGTGATAGAACATAGCCCCTTTCTCAATTTATGCAGGTTTTGACTGAAATGTACACATTATTCTTGCAGTAATTTAAAAGACATTTATTTATTTATTAAAATGAACTCTAACTCCCAAGTTAATTCAACAGATTCTTCGCGTGAGGGTGTTTCAGCACTATCTACGTAAATTTTCTGTACATTTTTTCATGCCTTAACTTCTGTTATTTGCCCTTCTCTCTCCAACATATTGTCCAGTTAAAGTTCTTCAGGGCTCTACCATATGAAAACTTCCACGTAGCATCAAAAATAATTATCGGAAAAGATTATCTACTCTTTAAAAGAAAAATAAAAATAAATGCCCTCCTAAAAAGCCTTATCCCGAATCAAGGCAGAAAATCTAATAAAAATGTATGAATTTGGCAGACACAGAAAACAGAGTTGGTTGGTTTGTGAAAGTAGCTCTTAGGGAGAATAAACAGAACATGGCTGAGGCCTCTTCTTATTAAGAAATGGTCCCTACCATGGTAGGCCTAGCATGTGTTTAAAGAGTAAAACACCTTAATATTATTTTATGGTGTTTGAGCATGGATTTGTTGTTATCCTTACAGTTATAGAAGCCTGTGAAGTACACCACAGGCTTTGCATTCACAGAACGTCACTGAATAGAAAATCAAGACTAACAAAAATACAAGTGTCCACAAATATTTGTGAGACAATATTTAAATGTTTCAGGATATAACCAGGTGTTCAGTTGTAGCTGCTCCTTATCCAGATAAAGTGTGTGCAAATCCAAGTATCCACAGCTGACCACAAAACCCTACTTGTACCACCTCTACTAGTCCAGGGTCAAAACCAGTTCTAGTTTAAAAGTTTTTACACAAATCTATTTTATTTATGCGCTTAAAATTTTTTTTAAAGAAGAAATCACCACAAACTTACTTAGCTTTCTTCTTTGAAACTAGATGGTACTTCCAAAACACCTTTGCAATAAACCTACTGTATTCTTTTTTCAGTCCAGAAGATTTTACACAATGAGGATAAAGAGAAGAGAGGTTTTTTCCAAAAAAACTCTGCTCTCCCTTTAGGTCACCATCACAGCAGCCTCAAGGGGACACTTGAGCTTTGCCATCTGGATTCCAGGTTGCCAAATTATTAATGCTCTTTCAAACAATGACTCCAAGCAAAGACAATAAACCTTTTACAGAATCCTGCTGCTGTTTTCTCTTGCTAGAGGACAATTCCAGCCTCATGTCAGCAAAGACAATTCACAGATCACACTACCTAGAATACATGGATTCTCACACACCTCCTCTTACCCCAGCCTTGGTTAACATTTTAAGATTTCACACTAAAAAGTCAAGATTGTCTTCCAACTTTGTATCTAACAGAGGTGATTAAGTCTGTCCTGTATCACTAACAGATTAGCAGCATGACAATTTTTTTTTTCAAAGCACAGCAACCACAATGGTAAAAGTTTTACCTGTTGTGTAAACAAAACGAAAAATTCACTGCTTGTGCTCCAATATAACAGTGATTAGCTTGAACAAAGATTGAGAAAGACTGAGGCTCTTTTAAAAAGCAGTAAATGCACTTAGATTTTTTAACAGCTGCAAATGTGTTTGCCATGTCACGGACATAAATCTGGGTATATCATTACCCTGTACTGTTTAATTCAATGCCTACAGATACTAAATATAGATCATTAAGTTACAGTGATGAGGGAACTGGAACAAGCAAAAAGAAAGCATAACAATTGATCAGCATCCCCACAAAAATACATAAGAATATATGTCTACAATGTCATTATCCATCTCTCCCTCCCTAGTGTAAAGGATAAACTTTATTCTAATACTTGAGGTAGGATATTCCTATGTTAAGTTCAATATTTAAGACTTGTAGGATGACATAAATACACTTAAGCATTATGAACCATCCTGAGAAAATAAATATAACATTTTGTTTTCTTAAAAATCCTGTAGCATTCAGAAAAAGTAGACAAATTACCTTTTCTTCATTTAACCATATGAAAGATCTGTATTGGGACTCCTTTTCATTCAAACAAAAAAAAGCCAAAAAACAACCAACCATATTAAG
Source organism: Thryothorus ludovicianus (assembly GCA_013397245.1). Classification (NCBI taxonomy): domain Eukaryota; kingdom Metazoa; phylum Chordata; class Aves; order Passeriformes; family Certhiidae; genus Thryothorus; species Thryothorus ludovicianus. The sequence continues at coordinate 325,465 of VZTB01000289.1, forward strand.
GTGCAACCAAACTTCCTGAAAATCATCTAAGAAAAATTAAATTATCTCCACTCTCCAACTAATTAACTATATCCTCTAATAAACAAAGGAAGTCAGCACAAATAAACCAGTCACATAGCCAGGAAGTTTCTGGAATTAAGTTCAAGAAGTTCTAGCACATGACAAACAAGTCAATGAATGTAATTATTTCCAAATGGAAATACACTGAAACCAAATAAAACATGTGCTACCCAAAAAGTCTGTACAAAATGGAAAGACTCTTCTGTCATTCTACTCTGTGTTCCCATCTTGATAGCGTAAGCAGGATTTTCCAACCATGTACAACACTCAAGGCCACAATCAGTTTCAAGAAGAGCAAAAAGCTGCAGCATAAAATGAAATGCTAAAATAAGATATTAAACACTAAAATATATTTTAAACATTGTATACTCTCAAGTCACTCACCTTTCCAAGCAGAATACAAAACCAGAGAGCTGCACTAAGCACTTGTACCCCACAGTGACCAATACATTCAGAGTCTAGGAGAAAGCAAACAACTTTCCTATCATGCTCAAACAATACAAATACTGTTTTCTTTTTTATTTTGTTCACTCTGCAAAATGTATAATGCTCATTTAATCATCAGTTATTTCATATTTAATTTTTTTAAAATCTTGTTTATAGTGGGTATGCAATCATACTTTTTTAAAAAAAATTAGCAAATACGGGTCACAAATTAAGACTACTCAGGCATCCTAATTTTTTTCTCTTTTACTCTATTTCAACACAGGAATATTTTTAACAATTTGCCTGTGAGGACACATTCATTGCCTGTGTTGGTTCTCCAGGTGGTGTGTAAGACTGGAGGAGCAGATTTAACCCGTTCTGCACAATGCCTATAGATACTCCAACAGCCAGTCAGAACCCCAGACCTATCACTGTCATTCCAATACTGCTCCCACTGAAATCTCAGCTTCCACAAGTTTTTCAGTAGTACCCAGCAGCAGGACCAGAGGCAATGGCCTCAAACTGAAAAATATGATGTTCCCCCTGAACACCAGGGAGGCACTGCGAAGGGGACTGAGCCCTAGCACAGGTTTCTCCACAGAGGCTGCAGAGTGTCCACCCTTGAGGATACCCGAAGTCACCTGGACATGGATCTGAGCAAGTGACTCTAGATGTCCCTGCTGGAGCATGGGGGGGGACTGGATCTGGTGAAGAATCCCCTTCCAACCTCAATCACTCAGGGATTCTGTGGAAATCTTATCTAATCTCTTATCCCTGGAAAGAGATAAGAGACATAGCTTGCCACCAAGCCTCACAGCAGAGGAAGATGAAACTCCTTTTCAAAAACCTGGCATTAGAGCTCCTTTTGCTCTCAGCTTTGGTCTCTGGTATCCCCTCCTCAACAACTGATCCTTACCTTGTCCTCAAATACCATCTCTTCTTCCCCTTCCCACACCATTATCCTACATCTTAAGCTCAGTCACTCTACTAAGTTAAATCAGTTTCCTGGCGTCCTCAGGTTTTTCATGTTTGGATCCTGCTAACTTCTAAATTCCAAACAGCAAAAAGCACATTCAAACAGGAATTTTTTTATTTTTTTTAAGTGTATGAAACCTGGACAAAAGTTTTTATTATTATCTGTGAAATCACAAAGGTAACCATGAGAAGTTGACTCTTCTATACTTTATTAGATATTCTAACAGCACTTAAAAAGAAAACTGATTTTTCTACTTCTGAAGTGGTTTCTTTCTCAACAACTAACTGTTTTGGCTTGAATTAAATAAGAGTCAGAACCAAACCACATGAAAATCCATAAAATAATCAGGCTGAGGCAGTCATCCAGTATAGGGAGGGTGGAGGGAAGAAAAAAAAAATAGCCCAGATGCATTTGGCAAAAGTTAGAAGCATTTCAAAAGTAGGATCCAAAGGGGAAGCGTTGGAAACCTTAATTATAGAGAATTTCAGACCTGTGTACTAAAAAAAAACCCAACCCAACCAACCCAAAAACATCCAAAAGAGCCAGCAAGACCAGATGTTTCAGTTTATTCTTTTTGTATCTTTGTTAAATATCGCTTTTTAAAAATAAGCTTAGAAACTCCTATATATATATATATATCAACATCTATTCTAAACCTCAATAAATCTCACCTTTTATCTTTATATATAACAGAATGTGAGTAAGGTTACAGTATTCAGTTCAGAAATTTACAAATTTCAAGCTGACAACCATGATATTCATGAAGGCTTTGTTCCATTCAGAACAGAGATCTGAGACAAACAGAAAGGAACAAATTCAATATTATAGTGCGGAACTGGTGTCGCTCTTCCTTTCAGTAACAGATAAAACTGGCACTGCAAGATAACTAAAAGACTGATTAAAATGTATATGCCTTGATCATTAAATTAATTTTTAAAAAATATTGAAAATGAGCCTAAGGATTATAGATAATGGTCTCAAAAAAACACCCTAACTAGAAAACCCCACACCTTGTACAAATGTTGAACCGGGATCTAGGCTTTTTTTTTGTTTGTGAGGTTTGATTTTTTGTTTTTTTGTAAATTCCTTAAACTGTTGTCTGTCCATAAGTTTAAGGTCATATCAAGAAGCCTGTTTCAGTTACCCAAGCATTTCTTTCCTGCACAATACCGCTTCTTCAGAAGTTTCACTTAGTGAAATAAAAGAAAGCAGATTAAATCAAAAGATCAGTTCATGTAATATCATGGATACTCTAGACTTTTGCTAGTTTTAATAAAGAAGAGAGATCTGCAATCACAAACTGGTTGTTTCTAGTGCAACAAGAAGGACTGAAATAAAGGAGAACTGTAACCAAACAAAAGTCCAACAACAGAAAAAAAGAGGGAGAGATAATGAGCTGTAAAATGAAAGGCAATTACCCAAGGAAAATGTTCAAATCCTACATATGCACTCCCTTCTCAAGTACTGCAATTCATTAGGTATTGCATGAGTGTAATTTCTTTACCACAAAACTTAGATCAGAAAACTGATACAGACTTAAACCAGATGTAAATGTAATTTAACTTGAAGACTGCCGGTTGCTTACTTAGTAGGACATTTTCAGGATTACCTGAAGGGAGCAGAAGTTTCATTAGTAAAATTGGTATTGGGATAAGCCCTCAGAAACCCTAGCCTCTTATATCCACTTTTATTACAGATTCTTGGGCTTTCTAAAATGTTTTATATTAACGGGGTTTTCTTTTGTCACAAGAAAAATAAAACTACAGCTGGAGAAGAAACACTTCATATTGTTTTGTACTAAGTAGAGACTCAGCACATTCTCCCACCAGAGCCTTCAAAATTCATTTCTGGGTGATGCTATGTTGCCTTCCATGACCCTGAAAAGCACTAACCAATTCTGCTTCATGGATTAACACTGCAGATTAATATTGATAATTGGATTTGTATATCTGCCAAGAAAATGTGATTCAGTGTTCATCCACAATACTTATTTCTCTTAAGGTTTAACATCACTCTCTGTATTAGCATGATCAATAGGGATCACATAAAAGTATCTCTATAGCAAATGAAGGAAGCAAAAGAAATACTTGTGACTGCACAGTTTCCTAATAAAATTTAGAAATTCTGCTTGAAATTATGTAATTTAAAGTAATCAGATTCAACTTTGGAACTACCTTTGTGTTCCTGTGAAAATGGAAATGCTACACAGCCATTTAAAGAATGGTATTTGGGACCGGTTCCTCAGCTGTTAAATATTGCTTAAATATAGATCATGGAACCTGTTCAGCAGCTTAGTTAAATTTAAACTTTAAATGTAAGCCTTGAAAAAAAGATATTTGATCATCTACACCAGTTAAATCCTGGCAATACTGTTTTTCATTAATCCAGATTTCAGCAAAATCCTGAGTTATATTTGTATCTCAATCTGTACTGCACTGATATCTCTCTTAGCTCCTATCTCCTTGGTCCACTACAACTTGAGAGGCAAATCAGTTTGCATCAGAGTACACAAGGAATCTGATACTAAGGCACCATTCCATTCAGGTATTAGTTTTTAGAAGATTCTTCAGCACTCATATTTTCCTCCACACAGCTTTATCCTGAAAAAAAATATATAAAATTGAGGTATCCAAATAATCACCTATCTTCTTCAAAATAACTACAAATTGTCTCTTTCTGGCCTGATGTATACCTTTAAAATCCAGCATATAATAATAATCAATCACCTCAATGACTTCAGTACTGTAATTACTAATTCTAGAGGTCAAACTATAAACTTCACAGGGAAGACATTAAGGTCTTGTTAACTTGGATAGTATTCATTTTAAGAAAGCAAACCAAAGTTAAAAGGCTTATGTTTCTACCATACGTGCTGAGCTTGTCTATACAGAGCAGTAACAATGAACTTTATGACAGATATAATATTATTCCCTGCAGCAACTCTAGCACAGCCTCTCAAGTCTAATTCATTGCTGCTATATATAGTATTTTTACTGTATTAAATCCCCTTCCATATGATCCAGTTCCATATACCTTTAAACTCGACTTTAGGGATTAAACAGCAGAGTATTGCACGAGTAAATGGACATCTAAGCAGATTAAACCAATGCTGCAGTCAGAATAATATTAATTACTTCTTTCTGTACCAACAGCAACTGATACAGACCATTGTACTCCCTACAGTAATAATGATCACCTTAAACACACCATAGTTTGTACAAACAGACATTATGCCTTGCATGCCAGCCTCAGTAATTACAAGCAAATTTCAATAACAGCATTATCCAAGGGTTCTTGAACCAATTGCTATAGCAATAGGAGGAAATCATAAAAAATGTTCAACTGAGTGTAAAGAATTTTTCTCATGTTCCCTTCATGGTACTTGGCTTGTGTGCACTTTGGAGGTACAGGAGAAATGGCCAAGAAGGTCAACTGGTAAGAAAAATGATCATTGAGAAACCCCACAATTCCAGCAATTGCTGTAAAGTCCTGTGATAAAATTCAAGACATTGTCAGACGGCTACAGAAGTTTCCCAGTTATTTAGACAAGCTCCACCAGCACCTGCAAAACTAAGGATGTTCCATAAACTTAAATAGGAGCAACCAAGAGTTAGGCAATTTCACACTGCCACAACAACACTGGGGCTACTGTGCTCCTCCCCCCTGCAGTTTTACCAACAGTAAAATGGCATTACCAAGACATAAAAAATCCTGACAGCTTCAGGTTAATGGGAGTTCCCAAATTCCCCTTTTTTTCTAAGCTCATAAACTGGGAAAAGGTATTTATTTCTTCAGTGTGCTTAACAACCCACCTGATCACCATGGCAATCTCACAAAAAATAACATAGCTTGTTCATGACTAGAATCTTTAGCAACTCACATGTCTCAGATGAAAAAACAGCACAAAGAGTTTCCTGTCATGGATTGTCATTCACTTTCATTATCATGATCAAATCAGTAAGATTCTGATGTTCTTCTTTTCATTTTGTTAATTCAGAAGATTAATCCATGGAAATGAAAATAAGCAGAAGATTACCAATGAATTAGAGAGGAACTGCTTAAGAGATAATTAACCAACAGCAGGCTGAACAATGCATTCATGAGACTGAAAAGGATACGGTACTGTGTTTGATCAGATTAGGAACTGCTGAGCAACATTGTTTTTAACTGCAGCAGCAACATCTGTGAACTTCACTCAAGGCTGAGGGAGAAAAAAAACCCTCAGTTATCCAAAGAACTTGCAGAATCAGAGCAAAATCAGCAGGGTTCATCTCAAGCTGTAGAACAGAAATTTTCTTTTCCTTCAAATTTCAAAACCAAAAGAAGTATAGCAACCAGTTCAAGTGATGTATAGATACAGATAACTTTTCAAGGTTATTTGAAGAGACTTAAGGACTGCCTAAAGCATCACTGTGGTGGCAAGGAAGCTCTGAACTGGAGCAGACTGCTCCCAAGGCTGCAGAGTCTCGTGGTAGAGACACTCAAAACAGGATTGGAACAGGGTCCTTGGGCAATGTGCATCAGAACAGGGTCCTTGGGCAATGTGGATCACAACAGGGTCCTTGGGCAATGTGCTCTGTGTGGCCCTCTTGGAGAGGGAGGTTGGGCTTTCCAGAGGTGCCTTTCCAAGCCTCAGCTACTCTCTGATTCTTTGATACCTTTGGAGTTATCTCAAACTACAGGGCATGACGTGTCTGTTGTATTATGCAACAACAGGAAGTAATTGCCCAAATTCAAGAGAAGAGTGAAAAATTTTATTATCCCTTGATTGTTCTATAGTGTTCATGTTTAATACCTACATTTTAATTTGCCACAATGCTCTTTAGCCCTGAGATATTCCTTTGCTCCTGTCCACAGTTCAAGGCAGCTAGCAGTTTTCTAAACATTATGTTACCCATACATAGTCCCTTCAGATGTGCCTAAATTGAGACAGTTCTTAAACTTTGTATTGCTAATCTTGGCCTTGATGCCTGTTTTACAAAATGTGAATTGTGTGTTCCCTCTTTCAATGTAACATGAAGTGTTTCCTCAATTTTCAGATGTCTTTATAGCTTTCCAATAAAAAAATTTTAAAAGAAAAAAAAACAAAAACTTTGACTCTTTCTTCCCCACACTTGCTACATTAAATTAAGCAATTTGTTATGCCATATAGCAGTTACTTTAGCAAACAGAAATACAAAAATGTCTGAGAATTTAAGGGATAGATGAGCAATTGCAACTTTTGTTTTGAAACAGTTTCAACAACCCATCACCAAAATGTTAATAATAATAAAGCAATAGGCTATTCACTTAAAAACCCTATCAGAGGCCCCAGGAATTAAATTATTTTACCAGGCTAACTTTCTTTATTGGAAAAAGCAATATGAGCTGTGTCATCTTCCTTCGGGACAATGAAATGAAACAGAGATACAAGATGAACTTTAACTCCCCTTGAAGAAGTTGCATACAGCCTGAGATTACTCTTCAAGACATTCCAGGTTACCTGTGTTTGCCTCAACAGTGGATTATTCCTCATATTGCGGTTTCATTTCTATAGCAAGTGATTTATCAGCTGCTTATCCTCTACTTCATATTACCAAAAAACCCTGTCAAGTCTAAAAAGCCAAGACAGAGCACTTTGGAGTGTAACTAGGAGAATACTGTGATATAATGCACCAAAATCTCAGACCTACAAGCAGGAACATCATCACACTTAGAACTGAAGATAAAAATGCATCACTGACTCAGGTTCTCTGTAGGATTTTAGTTGCAATTTGCTGAGGAGATGAAGAACAGGTGGGGAGAAGTTTACCAAAACTTCTTGGTTAGAAGATCAAAGAAAAGAAAAGGTTTCAGTGAGAAGTTACTGAAAAAGAATAGACTATGTACTTCCATTCCCACAGGAACAACAGGTTTTAGCCTTATCATTGATTTCTTGCTTAACTCTAACCATACTTAGGATTTCGCTGGAGTATACAAGTTTACTAAGCAATAGTTGATCAAATAAGAAAGGATGGTGTCCTACAATCAAGGAAGAAAGACTGGATTTTGCTCTCTCTCCTACTCACCACCCTGGGTAAGACGAGACTCCAGGGAAAACTCTTTGCTTACAAGGTCCCTTCTAATATCCCTCTCCCATTTCAGCAGACAGGGACAGCCAGCCCTGGCACACTAAAAAACAGCTATAAGAAAATTAATTTTAAGTTTTTAAACTTTAAGTTTTAAAAACTGATGTCTGCACTACTTACCTTTTACAATTAGACTAACAAGGTACAATTCAAAGGCTACCTCATTACATCCAGGTATCTAAGAACTGCTCAACAGCTTTTCCTCACAGACAGACACTTGGGGAGGAAAAAGCCCTAGTACAAGCATGACCATTTGTAGGTATCATGTGCCTATTATAATATTTAATATTACATCAAATAAAACAATTTAAATCAGGGGAGAGAGATAATATTTGCAGTCCTTTCCCCAGGTACATCATTGAGTATAACTGGGATTGAAACAATTGCCTTTGACCTGCTTACAGTTCTTCCATCATGATGATTTAATTCATTATAATGAATTTTTAAAATGTTCTCTCTTTCTGAGAGTTCCTGAGGTTTTCAGGAGCCTCAAATTCCCCCACAGTGTTCAAAAAATGCAATCTATTTATGGCATCTCCTAGATGCTGACAGAGAGGATGGTGTCCAAACAATTATTTTAGTGCACCATGGTCCCAGTACAAAATCGTGCAAGAGCAGGTAGAGGCAACAGTAAAAAACTCTGCACATGCTCATCCACCCATAGTTTATGAATCTGTCCAAAACACTGCTTTAGTCCACGTTATAAATGTAGTATGCAAAAAACTCATTTAAAAGTCAAACTTCAGTTAGGGAATTCCTTATCTAGAATTCCTTGAGGATTTTTTAAGCAAATACACTATTCACCATTAGAAAATGGAAGGTAACTTGCTATCAGACTCAATCATTCAAACATTTGGGAGAGATGAGAGCAAACATCCAAATCTTCCCATTTAAAACAAAAGTGTCATAAACCCAGTAATTTACACAGTGAACAGCCAGGCATAAGACTCATAGCCTAAGCAAAGGCTTACATTAGTACTTCCTAGTACCTTAAGAAAAAAAAAAATAAAGCCAAATGCCTATTTATTACCCACTTTGCAATTAATGAGTAGGGAAAGATAGCATCACTCTTCCTCCTCAATTTGCTCCTAGCACTGGTTCTTCTGCTTCTCTTGAGATTTACCTTGTGCTTTACAGAGAACATAAAGTTTCCTCACAGATTCTAAATAAAGAAAGTAAAAACCCTCATTTGTGATACTAAAAAATGTACCTGTTAAATATGGAATCAGAGTAGGTATCAACACATCTGGATTACCAAATCCTTCTCCTAAAAATCCCTCCCTGCTAAGAAAGAATACAGGCAGTGTCTTCAAAAAAAGTATTATGCATTTTTCATTAACTTGGGATCTGTTTCTTTAAAAGAAGGGGTGGAGGCCACATATCTTTAGATGCTCCTTATTTCTTTAAACCAAAAGTAAATCATTAACATCAGTAAGACCTGCAGACCATGGGTATTTCAAGTATTCTTGGCTATTCTGACATAGTAGGATTCTGTATGAAGTATTATCATTTGCCTAAAAAATGGAGCTTTACTAAGATCTTTCAAGAACAGTAAAAAAGTTATACTTCATTGACCACAAGTCTACCAAATCTAGCATATGGTTTCTGTCAACGGGGAATAATGAGTATAGCATAATATCCCTACAAGCAGGAAAGGACAAGGCTTAATATTCTCCCAAAGACTCTCTCTATACAGACAGAGTCCCCAAATATAATATTGTTCTCACTGTCTTCAAGTGAGAGAATTGCTTTATCAGATTTAGATTTCAGTACAGCCCTGTTTTTTACATTTTATTTAACAAAATACTGCAGAAAATAAAAGGAGCAAAATATGCCATATTGACAACAGGACAGTAGTAACAAGAGTAATTTATTACAAAAATAATTTACCAAATACAGATTTGCAAGTAAAACCTAGTTTAGCTCAAACTTTATGTTATCATCCTTACACACAAACTCTGGATGGATCATAAGCTGATTTATGGCAGACTAAAGCAGTTCATTACAATAGTTACACAAGGTCTTAAAAAACCTATTAGCCTTACTTAACAGCAAAAAGAATATCACTCTACAGAACAGAACAACCTAGAAAGCAAACTGCCTGAGCTAACCAAAAGTCACAACAGTTAATTGAAAATGACTGAGTAATAAATCAGCCATATGTTCAGATTGGTTTTTTCCTAGAAATGTCACATCCATTACTGAAAGGCCACAAAGCATGCACCTTATTTGAAGAACCTAAAGTGGGTACTTGTCAACAGAAAAGGTTAGGACGCCAGAGAAACTTATACAGGGCTAAAGGCTTTTTCACCCACAATAGCTCAAATGAAGCACAGAACAATTAAAGCGTTCCATTCTACCATATCTTCGGACTGCTTTCACTGAATATTGAAAACACTGCTGAGTGGCACCTATCTGAAAGAACACAGGAACCCAGAAATTTCAAAAATTATTAAGTTATAGCTGTAGCCGCAACTTCTCTGTGTTCTTATCACTTCATCTAGTCAGGAGTGATTATTCTCAATTTACCAGAGCACTGTTTAAGTGTAGCAATCCAGCTGTGATTAGAACTGTGGGAGCTGAAGAGGGCAGGGAGAGAAGGGAAAATAGCCTGCTTAGTGCATTTATATTCAAGGTATACAAAGTGAGTTTGCCCATCATACAAAACTGGGAAGAGCTGTTGACTTCTGAAGGCAGAGAAGTCCTGCAGAAACATCTGAGCAAATCAGAGGGCTGGGCAACCACCACCCCTATGAAGTTTAACAAGGGCAAGTGCCAGGTTCTGCACCTGGACAATCCTGTGCCTGGGAGATTTAGATTATTTTAGGAAAAGGTTCTTCACCCAGAGGGTGGCTGGGCACTGGAACAGGCTCACCAGGGCAGTGGTCACAGCACCAACTCTGACAGAGCTTGAGAAGTGTTTGGACAACACTCTCAGCCACATGGTGGGATCTTCGAGGTGTCCTGTGCAGGGCCAGGAGCTGGACTCTATGATCCTTGAGGGTCCCTTTCAACTCAGGACATTTTATGATTCTAATAATTCCCTTCTCTTCCTCTCAATTGCTTCAGAAATGAGCAGCTTTTAATGCTGTAAAATTCTCATTTAAATTTGCTAGCAGAAACAGAACATCCACTATCAGCTTATGCCTTCAAATAATAATTTGTCTTTTTCTTTCTTTTTAACAGATTCATAACATCAAAAAAACCCTACTACCTTTTGACATTAGTCTTTTGAAATACACTACTGTAAAACTGATCTAATAGTTATTAAGTGTAATTTTATCAGTTTAAATTGAACTAGAATGAAAATTGAATAGGGTGTTTTCAGTAGTTTAAGAAGTGTAGATTACTTGATTCATTAATCTCTACACTCATTAAAGGTTACAATTAAATTGTTTTAATATGGAAGTCTTCCTGAGAATTAAGAGATTTATGTCTGGCTTGAAAGCATTTCTTTACCTGATACAAAAGCATAGAACAATACGGAACTACTACTCTCAGTATTTTCTGACCTCCTTCAATTTATTTCCCTTGATTAGCACACAAACGTGATTAACAACAGAATTCTATACTCACCACCAAATAAAATGCCTTGTAAAAAGAACTGATCCTAAATAATAGATTTTCTTTGCTACATCTTGTATCTGCCATAAATATGCAGCATGAACAAGTATTATACAGACCCAGGTGAAGAAAACATAGATATAAGACTAATATTGAAGAAATTGTCATATGATCTTCTGCTGTAAAATAAACCCTACAGGCAGTAACAGTGAATTTTCCTTCTCAGGCAAGTAATAGAAAGCACGAGTTCATACGTGTATGATTTCCACCTATCACATATACCTTTACAAAAATCAATAAGCTTTAAACCTGCAGATGCTAATCTCATTAATTCCACCATATATTAAGATGCTAGCCACCAGGAAATGCAGCAGAATAACAGCAGAGCTTCCATATGTAGGAGATGACTAACAAAATAAAACTTCCTACACTTCCTACCCACCAGCAGAGCCTAACAAATAGTGTCAGTTTTACATAGAGGTATCAGTTTTCCAGAGATTAATGACTTCTTGCACGTTTCCTTCTTTCAGAGTACCTGATCAATGCATTATTGTCTCATCTGAAACAAGAATTTGAGCATCAGCTTCAAATCAGTTAATTCGGGACAGACACTTGCATTATTCTGTTTTCTGGGATATTTGACAGGAAATAGGACTTTGGGGAATAGTTCTAGTTTAGCATTTCATTTTATTACTGCCACCATTATGGACAAGCTATCACAGACACATCTTTCAACAAAAATACCAAGGCTAGAAGTTTTTTGATTCTTTGATTTGTATTACAAATATCTAAAGGTAACAATTAGAACATCATCTAGAATAAAAGACAATCAGCTAATTAGTTTCAGTCCTTTTTTCTTTTGTTCAATTGATAAGACATAGTTCAGTATAATTTTCAAAAGATGTTTTATTAATATTTCAACTGAAGAGCTTCAAAAATCTTATTCGAGGAAGGCAGAGAAAGAAAAAACTAAAAATATTAAAAACCCATGTAACACACTAAAGACTTCTCTTAGGATCATCCTATGCTTATAAACCATATGCACAGTATTTCTCTACCATACAAGTGGACTATTCACAAGAATGTAATGCTGTTTAAGGAAAAAAATTAAAAGAGGTAGGCTTCACTTCATGGTTACACAGGGCTTGAAACTTCAGAGAAACAGAAATGCGTTGAATTGAGTTTATGGGTTTTTTTTCCCTCTAGTGAAAATTAACCTAAATGAAGTACAGACTGAGACTTTTTTCTATTTGATACATCACACAACTGGCATCTAAACATAAAGTTCTTAAATGGTAAAAAACCCACAGAAATATAGATCTTGATATTTCACCAGGATTTTTTCCCAAACATAATTTTTTTCCAGAAGTTCCCCCCAAAAATTTCAGAACTGTAGAAACCTATCAGATAGAATAGCCCACACTGAAAAACCCAAGAACTTATAGAGATTAGGCTGTCTGTAAAACAGAGCAGAAGAGTGGATCTCATTAAAGTGTATTTGCACTGTTGAAAAAGCAAGTTAGCCTCTGTTTCTGCACTACAGTATTTTAAAATGTGTTTATAGATGTACTACAGCAACACACTTCCCCCTCCTCTCCTAGTCTCACAAGCAATGCTTCCATGCTTCCCCTCTTGGTACTTCCACACCCTATCACCTCATGCATCAATTATTGCTTTGCTTTTTGGTTTTTTTATTGTCACATAAGGACAACTGAATTGCAAAGCTAGAAATGTAAAGTTTATGTAATTATGACTTATACTACCAGGCCTTTAGTCTTCAAAAGAAAAATATTATTGGAATTGTAGTGGGGTTTTGTGTCCCAGTTAGAAGAACAAATGCATTATGCAGCTGAATAGTTTTAATTTCTTTAATAAAAATGGACAAAAAAAACTGTGAAGGACATTACTGGAGGACATACTTTAGGGAGAAATTACAATTATCACTGAGTAAAAGAGCTCAGCTTACCTTAGTATTTTATCTTAAGAACAGTCTACAACCTAGGGAGACTTGTTAGGTTTGGTTTTATTCAATATTCTTAAATGCTGAACCAAGAACTCCACTATCAAAAAGAAGAAAATTAAGGAGTTCCAAATAACTTTCTGTGAACAGAGATAGGAGCAGGGAGGAGTGCTCAGAACATCCCATCTCATGTCACTGACAAAGCTGCAAAATCTATCTAAAATGTCTTCTCAGTATATGCACCAGCAAAATTCATTTCCACTTAACCTCTACCTTTTGGTACAAGTAGAATAGATGAAAATTATTGCTGTTCACATCCTTCAGCTCTGATTCCATTAAGCTGTGCCTCTGCTGCAAGAAATACTTACAACAGAGGGATGGTTAATAGCATTACCAGATAATTGGGGAAAATTATGTCGTTTATTTTGCAAAAGGGCTACTTGATTATTTCACTAGAAGAATCATTACAGGTAAGTGTCAAAGAAAATACTGACCACATTTCTACCTTAAAATTGTATAAGCAACAGCATGTGAACAGTGGGGACTAAAAGAATTAAGGTGCCACCCTGATCAGAGCCAAACAACAAAGGTGAAAACCACACAGCAACTTCAGATAGAGCCCAGAATGTTCACTGTTTATACCAAGAAGCTTAAGCATGCTACAGATTTCTGTTTTCTCAAGATTTGCTCCAGTTTGTATTTCTCCATCTTGTTTCACAAATCTCTTCAAGGAAGACATGTAAAACAAGGCAATTAAATAAGCCCATTCACGGAACCCAAAGTATATTTTCAGGTCATGCTCAGCACAACTCCTTATACAGCACCCACTTTTATTTTTTTCCACTCTTTCCAAATTTAATATATTTTATTTACTTCACTTAATAACTTTGAACAATCAGTCAGCCATTTATACCGTGGCACACAATGCTTTATTACCTAAACCCCTTGAAGGAACAAAGGCAGTGTATTATATCCCACAATTCCAGTAGACTTTAAAAAAAAAAGCTCAGACTACTAGTTTGGAAATATGGACTCTCAAAAATATGGCTAGAAAATATACAGCTTTCATCACAGAACAAATGCAAGTATCTCTCAATAATCCAACACTTTAACTAGCCTGTTTCTCACTACTAAAGGACAAATTTCCTGTTTTCATGTAATTCCTCTGTGAAAAGGAAGGGTCATAAAGGTGTATGTTTAACAGTGTTTATACAGTGTAATTCAGGTATGGTGGGTTCACAGTATTTTAGGAGCACAGTAATGAACCAAAGTAAGCCCATAGTCAATGGCTGCACCCTGGAATTTACTCACCTGGAATTTAGTCCAGTTGCTGCCCAGACCTATATTCCACCCTTTTTTAGCACTCCCATCACAGCTGTACCATAAATAGCTAGCACTGGCACATGCACAGTTTTCTGCCTCCCCCACTACTGACATCTTAACTTGAAATCAATTTGGAAACTTATTTTACATGTTTCTCCTTCAGAAGCATTACATTTCTCTAAGGTACTGCAGTGCAATTGATCAACCCTTGCTTTCATCTTTTCTTTTTTTTATTATTAGTTTGAGCTGTTTCTCCTCTTACTTTGGTTTTGGTTTTGCTTCTAATTAAATGGCAGTATTGTTTTCCTCAGATGGAATTATTAGAAAACATCTTGAATTATAATACAAGTGATAAACACAACATCCATTACTTTGGTCTGTATTGTTAAGGAACAATATTTAAAGAGAATATCTACATGTCTTCATTTAATCAGAGAAAATGGAAAAAGGCTTATTGAATAGAAGTATATCAGTGTGTACATACTCCAGATGACTTTCTTGAACACTATTTAAAAAACACTTCTTCATGTTCCAGTGATCCATGTACCTTTTGGACAATTTCTCTTCAGCACATATATTTTGGAGGCATATTTAAAAAACAAAAACCAAGCAAACAAACAAACAAAAACAATCATGAGAAAATAAGCTCTTAGCATGATTATTATTTCTTACTTAAATATTCCATTAAGGCACTCTGCAATTTAAAATAATCTGATTTTTGTACCAAACAATTTAATAGCTTGATTTATAATAAAACAGTAGAGCATCAATGGTGTATTTTGTAGATTTTTGTATTGCAAAAGTGAATCTTAAAGCACAGATCAGAGGACATTATCTAGTTTACTGATACTTGGGATCTCAGCACCATTTACTATTCTACCAGTAGCCCTACAGAACCTAAACGTGAGCACCCATTACAATGCAGTAATATCCTTGTGCTATTGCTAGCAGCATGTAACTAGACAAAAGCAGGGTTATCAAATGTTGAAAACTATCTCAGCTTTCATTATTTTCCTTCAAGATTCAAACTTCAGGTTAAAGCATATTATGATGCCACTTCTGCTGTGGTAACATGCCAAAAATCTGTTCTATGTAACTACCAGGAATTTGCAGACATTAAGCAATTCACATTATGTTCAAAATCATTTCTGATTTACAGCAGAGAACTTCACCACCACAGTCAGCCATATGTAATTTAATCTGTCCTGCAGCTCCTCAATAAAATGGCAAAGTCTATTAGTGAAGGAAAAGGAAGTTAGGGAAAAAATTACCATGTATCACACAAATGTAATTGATCCTAGAGGTCCATTTTAATTTTTATCTATCATTGCACCTCAAATAAGATCCAATTATTTCAGCTTCACAGGTGGAGTGGCGTTTCATCCCAAGAGATATGAATGAGCCATGAAATGATTTTAAAAAATGCAAATTAACGTTGCACAAATATATACGTTACATACTGAGCTGTCAAATCCCACACTTTAAACATCAAACTGAATCTGCAGCTCCCCAGTTTAAATCTTTAGCACAACATATCCTCTCAAATATTAGTACACAGCACAAGGACTGCTGTCCACAGTAGAATGGCACTTGGGCAGCTTGGCATTTTACTGTGATATAATGCCCACCTGGTGTCCCACCTCGAGCACTCCAGGCCAGCAGGAGCCTTATCCACAGGGAAAACTTCTGACCACAGCCTTGTACCAGACCCTTCTCAATCACATATCCCAGAATAATGCACACAGTCTTCCAGATTACCCAACACAGGGTTCTCTCAACGTCAGATGAAAAATCTGTAAATGTGCTCAACAGAACAGTCTCACTTTCATCCCTGCTTCCATTTCACTACTGCAACCCAACTTCCACTATTTCATTCTCATCATTGTATGCAAAACCAGCTTTAAGGGTAGGAAATATTCCATATTTTTTCCTTTCTAGGTACCAGTTACATTCACAACAAGCTGTAGAAAGTGGAAGTGGTCAGGTCATCCACCTGTAAAGCAACTTCCAGAAGCACTAATTATGCTGGGTGTCCCATCATACAGCCCCTACCTTTGAGATTCAACAATGTAAAAATAAATCCTTATTTTCATGCATTACTTTTATGCATTCATTACATTACTTTCATGCCCTACACCATCAACCTTGTATATTCAATACTAGAAGTTATCCCACAAATTGGGGGATCTGAATGGTTTTGGATTCCTTAAAGTGCGTGGGACTTGGCAATTTGGCAGGAACTGGTAGGTTGTAACTATTTCTGCATCTCACAAGTTAGAAAAGAGAGAAAATCAACAAAATATCAGAAAGTGAGCAAGAAAAATTCCAAAATACTTTGACAGTCACAAAGTGAAAGTTACAACTATAATTAATAAATTCTTTTAAAAGCTAGGCTTTTAAAAGGTGTAAGAACTAGATTTTTTAAAATTTACCCATTGATTTTAAAGTGGAAAAGTAAATTTGCTAGTGTAAACTGTTTATCTATTTTTTCAATAACTGAACAATCTCTTCTCACTAGCATTGAAGCTTTCTGTAGACCAATTCTTTAAGGACAGCATACCTCCCCTTGGTTAATTTCTTTGAACAGCAGCAAGCTAACAAGCTTGATCTGCCTTCCATTCTCTGTGAAATAGCCAACAATAGCTCAAATGTTATTTTAAGTGACTATAACTGGAACAGCCAGACAAAAGGTCACCCATTTTACTGGTATGGAAAAATACAGGATAGGCCTCCAAGCCTCCCAGGGCTGTTCAGTAGTTTGTATGATCAAAGGCGGACAGACTTTGACCTTAATACAAGTATCTTCCTATCTCACCTCATCCATACATACTATATGTAATACAATTTTAGTCACTGCATTTCACAGTGATTTATATAAACAAATGTGATTTATCTCAGAAGATAAAAACCCCAAACATCTCCAAGCATCCAAATTTATAGTTAAAGCAATCTAAAGTTTCAAATGCATTAATTACATGGGTTGTTTTTTTTTGAGTTACATCACATAATATTATTGAGTCAGCAGAAGCAACTGAAAAACAACTAGGTTAATAGATGGAAGGCCATGCTTTTTTTTTTTTTCCAGATATGTTGTTCACTCACAGAGCTTTAGGCAACTAAAACGTCAATGTGTATAGAATTTTCTGAAGCAGATTTAATGATCTCCAAATGACAGGAATAGCTATTTGCTTGGGAAAAGCAGAGTCACGGTTCACCTTCTGAAAATACTGTTTTGTTACTATTATTGTGGACATCCCACACTGTCACCTTCGTACTGAAATCTGTTTTTATTTATACCAGTAGTAAAAATTTTAAAGAGAGTCAAGCAACACATTTGTTGTGCTGAAGCTACAGATTTCTTTAAATCCTAAACTGAAAAAAGATATTTGAGCCCTCCAATTTTTTCAAGAAATATTTTAGTTATTTCAATTTGATTTGCTGTGCTACAGAACCTCTTTTCTCTCTAATCCCTCTCATTCCTATATATGAGGTTCTGTGTTTGAAGTTCCTCCTAGCTGACTGACAGTCTTCTTCCTTCATTAAGTTCATATTTCTGTCACTGACTTCATAGGATATGCACTCCCTCTTACCCACGTACATCAGATGATGTTTTCTATGCCACCTATTCCTCCTTGCTCTTGATAATGGGAATAAGCTGAGCAGCTCTTTCCCCAATTCCCTTAAAGACAGGAAATTCTTTAAAAACCCAAGTTAGAGCATCAAACAGGTCTCCCACGGTAACTCTGTGTCCCATGAGCATCCACGAGAATACCCTTGCTTCCCACCTGGAATAACATCCCCAATTTATCACCCCCTTTGCGTTCCCTGCCACCACACACATGCAATAACCTGCTGCAGCTGCACTGTGACCCTGCCAGTTCCCATCTGACCTTCCCTGGGCACGCTGGCCCAGCCAAAGGCAGCAAATGCCGTGGTGGTTGTTACTGCAGGCCAGCCACAGTCAAAGAGACTGGGGTTCCCCATTTCTTGCCCAATCTCCTCTCTAACCATCTGCCTGCTTCTGTCAGACCTGTATATCTGTGCAACAGGGCTGGAGAACACGGCCCCTCTGCCAAAATCAACTAGGAATTGGGCAAGCAGTTCAGAAGTTACTGGCAGGGTGGGAGGACAGCCTAATGGACAGATGGATGGACAGATGGAACAATTGCATAAGCAACCTTCCCTCAAACGAAAATAAAACTTTGAAGTCCCACCTGTTCCACAAAGCATTTCATCAGCACTAGCCACTCCCTACTTGAAGGTTTTCTGTTTTATAATAGGCTATACTGCATAAAGTAGTAGCTTTAGTCTGTAGACTTACCAGATCAACACATTACTGACTGTACATCACGATGTACAGCCACAGCAATCCATAAATAACTGCCCTTAAACACAAGCTGTACCCAAACAAGATTTCACAGTTAAGGAGAAAAAGAATAGTTGCATAAAAACATTATAATGGCATGTAATTTGAAACATCCTTTGAAATAATAATGCCAGCAAGGAAAGAAGAAAGAAAGCACAAGCTTTTGGAGTGGGGTTTTTTTCAGGTTGTCCATTTTCTTTTTCCTTTTTTGGGAGGGGTCTGTTTTGTTTTTCAAGAAATACAAAAAGAAGTAGAGAAGTAAAAATAAAGACTACTACCAATTAAAGGATCTGCAAAGGCGTCTTGCATCTCAACAGCCTAAGATTGTGTGAAGGGATAGAGAAGAAGCTGTGCTACATGAACAGATGGATCAGGAAAGTGTGAAGAGGTCCATAAGGTAGGCTCAAGTTCTTAAAGCATGAAACTTCTGAAGCCAGCACAGATTCATGGTAGGTGTTTTCATAAAAGGATTAGTTAAGGTGAGGGGAGTTGGGGGTTTCTTTGGCTTTTTGAAAAAGCTTACAGATGCAAGCAGATAGCAGCATACAACGAGTACATGTCTGGAGCGGTGGATTTGGGAATACTCCATCCTTGTCCAACGTGCAAGGCAAGGAAGACTGAGAGCATTTTTGCAGAGGTTAAGCAAACAACCTGATCACAACATGGTGTATGTGGTAGATCAAAAGTAGAATCAAAAATAGAGACAGATCAGAGCCAAGAGAAAAAGGGAAAAAAAAAAAAAAAGACCTGCTTGCACCAAAGACATTTGCTTCGTTTAGTTAGAATTCTCTTTTTTAAGTGGTCAAAATAAAAAAAATGCAACATCATTAAAATGAGCTGAGAGGGCAAGTGTGTGTACTCTGGAAAAATAAGAATAATTTAATTTTACACTTCTTCCTACTGACATTTTAGGAATAAACATACTTTCAGGAAAATAGTGCTTTTGAGCAAATCTACCTGGAAAACCTCCTGAGTGCCCTTTTCCATCACTGATGTTAATTATCACTTCAAAATACCCTACGCAATCCCAGTAAAAACAGCAGTAGAAAGTTGGAGAGGGAGTATTCTATATTTATTAATAGAGTCAGCCTCATTTCAGTAAACACCCATCTTGCAACAAAAAAGGTTATAATTAAAAGTAGTGTATGTTCTGAGGTTCACAACTGAAAATTAGTAACAGCTACTGTCATTGCTATGACAATTGCCTAGTTTTTGACTAACAAACAGCTTTAACTTTTGGATGAATAATCCAATTTATAAATAACCCAACCCATAAGCACAATAAACCATTTTTCATCTCAAATTGTATATAACATTAAAAGCAAACTTGTCATAATGTATTATAAACCTTTGCCCATCTCCTGTTCATCATTATTACATTTATATTTACACAACACAGAAAACACTGAAGAGCTTCCAGAAGGCGTATCAACTACTTTGAACAACATCAACTTGAAATATCAATTAAGATGTGCTAAAAACAGTTTCATATACTATACACACTGCTATATATTTTGACAACTTTAAGATTTCTTCCCCTCTGAAAGGGGTCACAAAGTCAGATGGGCCTTTAATCCTGCACACGCTCCTGTATAAGCAATGTAACTAAAGTTAAACACGTGTGAACTCACCATGTGCACAAATGTTTGTAGAGAGGGTTTAAGTGACTTTGGGGCACAAACAAAATTCTGCCAAGCAGTCAAAATAAAAAACAGAAAAGAAAACTTTTCCTGCAATTTTTTTTTAGCTACTAGAAAGTTTCATTGAACACCTCAGGTTAACAGGAATTCAGAACAAGTGTAAAAGGTCTGACAGGAAGAGCTTTAGGAACAGCTGACTACAACCTTCCCACCTTCCATGCACCTTGGTTTTGGTATTAATATTTCAGGTAACAGCCAAAAACGCAGCCTATAAAACCAACCAAACAAAAACAAACACAAAACCAACCAACCCCAAAAACAAAACAAACAAAAAAAATCCCTCCACTCACCATCTTGATAGAAGCAGAATGACCATATTCATTGGAAAATCCTGCAGTTAATGATATGCTGTAACATGCAAGATATAACAAATCTCAGTGGAGGGTAATAGGCAAATGCTTCCAGCAGACTTGAGAAGTTTGTCTACTACAGATCCCCCACCAGAACCATCCTCTCCACCATCACCTAGAAATGCATCCAGCTGAAAAGGGAGAGGAGGGCAGCACACACCACCAAGCACCATGAGCCCCAACTCAGGGCACACTGGACCTTCTGCTCTACCAACACCACAGTGCTGGTGTGTGCTGAGGCAAACACTGGGAGCTTCTGAGACGCAAATTACACAAAAAATACACAAAAAGTAAATACGACCTTCTTAAGATTAGGAAATATATCAGCAAGGAGAAAGATTATAAATTTACAAATATAAATTTACTATGCTATCAAGATTAATTCAAAAGAGTCTGTGCTTTGAAGATAAATATATAGAAGTACAAAGTCCCACTGGCTGGTACAAAGCTTAAAAAGCTGGCAGTTATTTTGCAGCCATGAAATCAGATTGAGTTAACAAGTTAAAATATCACCCAGAATATCACATGCAGGCCAAACAGAAGGATCTACCCTCTCAAAGTCAGGAAGGGATGAGATTGAAAAGTCCTCAATGATGTACATTCACTTACTTTGCATATAAAGTGGGACTTTACAGCTGAGGTGTTGCTCACTTCATAAGAACTAACTCAAAGTAAACTAAACAGACTAGAAAACTTCAGGCGTTTCTACACCAGATAGTGATCCTAGAGAACCATGAATTTAGTACGCATTTAAAAAAAAACCATTTTAGGATCCTAACTTCTATGAATTTGATGATGAAGTCAGCCAAAACATACAGAAATCATATTATGTGTAAACTGTTTCTCCAAATTTACTATGAAATGTACAGGTCCTACAATACAGGATGACTTTTAAACACTGATACCTAATTATGAAGAGGAGAAAGGAGTGAAAAAAGTTTTGGTTTCATATTTGAGCTCCAAGAAATATTTTTTTGATACTTAATAGTTGAAAACATATTTTATCCTACTGAACCCTGAAGCCACATCCTCCCCTTCCCTTCAGCTGAATACAGCAGAGTGTTACCATCAACATCTGTACTACTACAGTCATCGGGAAGAACACATTAACAGAGACAGTGATACAATTTACCAAAATAATGGAGCTCTATGTGGCTGGCATAATGAAGATTCAGTTAAAAATTGATTCACACTTTGGGGTATTTCTCACCTCTTCTTTATATTTTTTGAATAATATTGCCAGGCAAGTATTTCTTGTAAATGCCAACTATATCACCATGTTAAGATTATATTCTTTTCTCCAAATAAGTGTCAGTGTTAAGTTATCCTGTTATGATAAATAAATAACTAAAGGATTAAATTTCAATACACTAGTAGGCAATTCCAACACTAAATCACTGTATTAGGAATTCAAATTCGAAGCCAAGCTGGAACAAACAAACATCTCTACTGAAGTAATGTTAGAAAAATAAATTTAATTACACTAAAGCTAGAATTAAAAGCTCCTGGGGATCCAACAGTTCAGTATCACAAAGAGTCATCATATAATAACTATAACTAATCCATATGCATTTTCCTCATTTTA
This sequence comes from Thryothorus ludovicianus, assembly GCA_013397245.1. Lineage (NCBI taxonomy): Eukaryota > Metazoa > Chordata > Aves > Passeriformes > Certhiidae > Thryothorus > Thryothorus ludovicianus. Next base: position 347,882 of record VZTB01000289.1, read on the forward strand.
AAACACAGGAATAGATTATTTTTACTTCACATCAGCTGAACGTAACTTATGTCTCAAACATTACATGACTAAGAAGAGGAGCACAAGTAATTTGAGAGTCCATACATCCATTTCTGAAAGTTACTTTGCCTAAAGGAAACAGGCATGGAAGGTCGCTGAAAGCTAACCTATTTCCAATGAAATTCTCACAGTTGCTTCAGAGAAGGGAGGAAAAAAATATATGCAATATTTCTACACAGTTTAAGACATGCAGCACCTTTTACATTTATTTTGTTCTTTTATTGTGACTTAGTCAAGATATTTAATGCAACTACTTCTGCCATGCTAAAATATCTTCATTAACAGTGACAAAAATATATTATCATGTTCTAAATTTTAAAAAATATTGTTAAAAGCTGAATGCATTAGTCTTCTGAACATTCATAAATGTAACATTTTTCCTTCATCCACATTTAATATTATGACACTGCAAAGACTGTGCAGCAGGGCTGATGTTGTAACAGTGATTTTCTCCATTTACATATTGGTTTAATGTTTGCTTTATATTTATATTATAAAATTAATTATATTATAAAATTAATGCTTACTGCTTCTGATGCAGAAAGCTGGTATAACCATTTACAAACGAATCTTAATCTAGATACTAAAGTATCAGAGTCAAAATACAGAATTTGGAACCAGGAAAAGAATTCTACTATTCATTGTATTACAAACACTCATCATTCTCATGTTAGAAACAACACCAGAATGACAATGTTCTAAAGTAAAAATCAAGATAATAGTCCAGAGTTTATAGGTTTAGCTCATGGGTAATACTAAAACTCTTTCAAATTCTCAAATAGAAATTATGACAAATATAAGGCATTCTTGTTCCTTTCACACGATGAGCACATAGTTCACAATGACTTCATTTATCCTCCATGTCAACATATTTCCAGGGTAGTTCTCTCTCATTACTGTTTCATGATCCATGTTCATACTTCACACACAATAACCAAAAAAGATTTTATAAGTAAAGACTCATATCCTAGTCAGAACTTAAACAGTACCTAGGAAAAACTGTTGGTAAGGTCTCTTCTGTCCAGATTTTTACTGGTGTTACATGTTTGAGAGAGAGTGAAAGTCAGTGCCTACATGTGAACAGTTTTCAAGAGTTTCCATATATAGTCAGTATTATAAATAGTTATTTTTATAGCAGCACTGAACTGGCTTTTCAATATATAGAGAGAGGGTGTTTTCTGCTTACAGAAATTACTCTGTTACTCTACCTTGTCCTTCCAGTCTTAGCTCTCCTCCCACTCACATGGTCTTGCTCCATAAACAGCAGAAATAGCCACTGCCAGTGTCAGGCCACCCTGGGACTACAGTTCACAGAATACCAGGTTGGAAAGGACCTCAAGGACCATTTGAGCCAACCTTTCCTGGAAAAAGCACAGTCTAGACAAGATGACCCAGGACCCTCTCCAGCTGGGTCTTACAAGTATCCAGTGTTGGGGAATCCAACAGTTTCCTGGGAAGATCATTCCTTCAGTTGATTGCTCCTATTGTTGAAAATTTTCCTCTCATATCCCATCAGAATATCCCCAGGAATAACTGGTACCCATCATATCTCATCTTTTCCATGGGACTCCTTGCAAATGGGATTTTGCATCTTTGTAGCCACGCTTTAAATACCAGAATATTATGTTAATTAGATCAGTCCTCCAATAACAGCTTCCACCAAACTAACATAAACCTCTATTTTATAAAGAGGCTCTCTTTCAACTGATCACATTATTTTTTACACTTCCCTGTAGCTGCTTCACTGGTAAAGAGGGTGTATGAAATGTATAATCTCAAAGATTTTGTCAGGAACATACAACTAGAGTATGCATTTCAGTACTAAAATCTCCAAGTCTATTTTTTCCCCCATTATTATTAAACTAAACTGACAGTATCTATGAGAACATTAAAAAGGATCTGCAATTTCATTGTTTCAACATCAAGTTTTGAGAACTAAGCCAGGGCACATCAGCTACAACATTAACAGGTTTATTGTAAGTCTCATTTTAAAGTCAGATGAAAGGAATCAAAAAAATATCTAGTTTCTACTTCCATAAAATTCCAATCTAAAATGTTTTAAAAAAATCACTTTAACTAACCATGGATTATATATCAGATTCACTAAGATTGTCCACATAAAGTTAAAAAACAAGCATAATGCAAATATTTTTACACGTTATTTTTAAAGATAATTGCTTTCAATGGCAGGTCCAACACCGACTGAAATTAATTCTAGAAGATCTAAACATGGTACAGCATTTGCTCCTTTCAATGCTTGATTTCTACAGCTTCAGATTTTTCCACGCTCCTATAAAATATGGTTTTTCCACCAGCTGTAATGTGCCATCCAGTTCTTCTGCATGCTAGAAAAATCTAAGCAGCTAAATCAAGGCAACCAAGATTTTGCCACAATTCTGATGTAATTACCTAAATACTACAGTTTTAGGTAAATACTGACAAACAAGGCCATATTCCTGAGAGCTATTCAGTGCTGAGGCTTCTTGAGGCAGAGATCTCTCCTTGAAGGACATCTTGCCAAGAAGTACAAAGGGGGAGATTTTCCTTCCTATTGCCAAATGAGCAAAATGAGAGAAATTTTAAACACCCACACAACTAGAGGTGGTATTTAAGTCTGTACAATAGAAAAGGCCAATACTTTTCTTATTTAATCCACCTATTAAAAATGGCACTTCGTGCTTCTGCTACACACAGATATATTCTATACAAAACTTGCCTTTTTTCGCCAACTGCAGATCTTTTTGCTGTTAAAAGCACACACACTAAGACAAGAGCAATCTTAATGATCACGCTGTTTTAGGCAAACCCAAAAGACTATCTGAAATGCTAAATTTTGACACACACTGCATCTGGAAAATAAAGTGAAGCATACACATAGATAGTAAAATAAAGTGGGACTTGTAGATGGTACTAGCCAAGGAGCCAGCTACAGCTGGCCACATACAACTCGATCACCCAGTACACTGGAAGCTGGTGATGCTCAGCAACTCTGAAAAACAGCAGAGGCATGAGGAAAACAAAAGAAACTAAGAGGACGATTTTAAACTTCTCTCCTGCAATACCGCAGAGCGACTTGTGATCTGCGTTGATCAGTGTGCCAGTGGATTTTCCCAGCCCTCCTCTGTTGCACATTTTCTTACAGCCTATTTGAGACCTCGCAAAGCTTTACTAGATAAACATGTATTTGTAATAAATGATTCTTCCAGATGTGACCGTGACTAATGTATTACCATCCTGACAAGCCTACCGAGTACAAGTCAGGTAATAGGTTCCCTGGCCCGAGGCACAGCGCCCAGGAATATGCACGATCATTACTAATTTCACCATGGCAGTGGCAGGCTGTTGCTGCCTCAGCTACCTGCCGCAGCCATGCTCGGCACCGCACGATGCAGGAGAGCATCCCTGCGAGCAAGCCTGGAGGAGTCCAGCAACAGCGTGCAGAGCCCTCACACTGAGAAAGAGAACGGAACGGGAGCTCAGCTTCTTGCTCCTCCAGCCCTAGAAGAGGCATTGCTGCAGACACACAACACCCTGCTTGAAAAAAATCCGTTCGCCTTCCGTATTCTCCAAGGACAGCAGCCGAGGTTTCCCTGCTCACCCGCCAATATAAAAGATGAAAGCCGAGAGCAGAAGCAAGGAATAGCCCAGCAACGGGAATCCCGGCATCCCTCATCTTCCTAGCGGCTCGAGGTGACGAACAGCCTTCTCTCCTGGGTGTTGTCCCCTCTGATGCTCTCCATCACCACCTGCCTACCTCGGAACAACTAGTAGGTTTTCTCACAGCTGGCACCGACAATGCACAAGCCCAGCAACAGGGCGACTGATTTAAAAAAATAAAACAAAACAAAACAAAAAAAAATCCCAATGCCACACACAAAAAACCCAAATCCACCCAACAGAGAAACACTGCCTCCCCCAAATCATAATAATCTAAGGAGCATCGTTTTCAGAGAAAGCCCTAAGCCGTTCCAGCGCGACGGAAGAAGGTATTAGGGAGGAAGCGGGGAGACGAGGCACATGGGCGGAATCCCAGGGGCGGAATCCC
>VZTB01000290.1:0-25743 GCA_013397245.1 Thryothorus ludovicianus
CCCGCCCGCCGCGCTCGCGCCGCCGCCATGGCGGTGACCCCGCGCCGGACGCGGAACCGCGGGGGCGGGGCCTGAGAGCGAGGGGCGGGGCCTAAGGCCGGAGGGGCGGGGCGTGCGCGGGCCATGGCGGCCGAGGCGGCGGAGCGGCACCTGGGGCTGCTGCGGGACGAGCGGGAGGCCGAGCTGGCACAGAGCAGGTGCGGCACTCACGGGACGGGCACCGGCCACCGGGGGCACGGCACCGGCCGCCGGGAGGTTACGGGGCGGCCACAGCCGGGAACACGCGCGGCTGGGGGGCCACGGCAGCGCTGCCACCCGTGAGGGACCCTCAGCCGGGCCCCGCTGCCACCTGTGGGGAATGCACAGGGACCCCTCCTCTGGGACACGCTGCCACCTGTGGAAACCCTGCGAGATCCTCCCTGTCTCCTCTAGGAAATGCTCCTGTCCCCCGTGGGAATGCTGCTGGAATCCCACCTTCCTAACCAGCCCACCCCGATAGGAACCCCACCCCACAGGGCTCTGATCCCTGGAGAATCCTGCTGGGCCCGCCCCCGCAGGACCGAGTCACCCTCCTAGATGCCCTTGTTGGGGGTACAGCCACTTACCCAGGCACGAGGATGGAGGTGCCAGGAGCCAGGAGAAGGTCATTGTCATTCCTTTCTGGCCCCTGGAGCCGTGGCTCTCAGCCTCACCCCATGGTGTTCCCAACCTGTGTTCCCAGGGCATGGCAGGAGAGCGTCTCCCTGAAGGAATTGCAGCGGAGAGGGGTCTGCTTGCTCAAGCTCCAGGTCAGCAGCCAGAGAACCGGCCTCTACGGGCGTCTCCTTGTGACATTCCAGCCCAGGAAGTGGGATTCGGATGCTGAGCTGCCCTCCAACAGCTTTGGTCCTGGTCAGTGACACTCCTGTCTTTCCAAAGAAAGAGATCATACGGTGCTGAAATGGTTTGGGTTGGGAAGGACCTTAAAGCTCATCCCATTCCAACTCCCTGCCAGGGGCAGGGACACCTTCCACTAGCCCAGGTTGCTCCAAACCCCATCCAGCCTGGCCTTGGACACTTCCAGGGATGGGGCAACCGCTGCTTCCCTGGGCAGTGACACATTTGCCCCAGCTTCACTCACTCTGTCCCTTCAAACCTTTGCAGGGGACATCGTGGGGCTCTATGAGTCAGCTGGGCAGGGGGACCCGCTGTGCACAGGCGTGGTGACACGTGTCACCCCCAAGGCAGTGACGGTGGCCCTGGAGGAGCCCCGGGAAGGGGAGCTGGCCATGGACCACGAGCACTCCTTCCGCCTGCTCAAGCTGGCCAACGATGTCACCTACAACAGGCTCAAAAGGTGAGGGCTCACTCTGCCCAGCGGGATGAAGAGTGCCAGGTTGAGTCTGGAAAAGCCCTTCCCAGACCCTTCCCACTTTGGATTTGTCATTCCAGAGGCTCACAACAGCCCCAATTTACCCACCTGCTAGTTGGTCCTGCTCTTCCCTTTCCTGCACTTTCCCTCTCCCAGCTGAGTTTTGATCCCGTTGCATCGCCTCTGGAACACTTTGGGTTCTATGTAGGGCCTTTTCCATCCTGGCAGGAGGAGTGAGCAGCTCCTTGCTGGATAAACATCCTGAAAAAGCACATTTGGCTCCACCAAGCAGGGACAGTGGGAAGTGGAAGCCTGACCAGCACAGGGATGTTCATGCAAAGGTTGGGAGATGCAGGAATTGTATCTGTTGTGGGGTAGCATTGTTCAGCTTTGGAATAGTTCAGTCTACTCACAGCCTGTCTCTGGGTACTTGGGAGTCTCCAAAGAATTCCTGCTGTGCCTGTAACCTGGATATTCCCTTCTTTGGCAGAGCTTTGACTGCACTCAAGCAGTACCGTGGTGGCCCAGCCTCCGACCTGATTGATGTCCTCTTCTTTGCCTCTGCTCCCAGGGCATTCCCTGAAACAAGTAAGGTTCCTTTTTTATCAGGCTTGGTGGGCATCCTTGGGAATTGCCCATGAGAACATAGATAGCTCTGATCCCAGTTTTTATCCACATTTTTCCAGAAAAGACCCCAGTGTTCAATGCAAGTCGTCAGTGGTGCTGCAACTGGTGGCATTGTGTTCATACTGGTTTATACTGGGCACGTTTTTCCTCATGGAAAGAACCTTGACAAAGACTTGGATATAAGTAGTGTCCACTCTGTTGGGCTTCTTTGGAAAAAACAAAGATGAAATTACACAGCTTCACCTTTTGGGGAGAGCAAAACCCCTGATCAGCAGCTGTCAGATATCAACAACTGCTAATGGGTGTTATCCCTTGGCAGAAGGGAAGGATGCAAAAATCAGGGAATGAGGGCTGAGGGTGGGCTGTGTCTTGGCCAGGTACAGAGCTCAGGTCTACTCTCCCCACTCATGCCATCCATTCTTGCCAGGCTTCTGCCTCTTTTCCTCCCCTCCCCAGTTCCTTGCACCGTTTGTTTTCCTTGGATTCCTGGATTTGGCTGCCCACCATGGTTTGCCTCTCTCCCATCCCCTCCAGGCAGGCTTGACTTCTGATTGGATGTGCCAGAGACAAAAAATAGTTATTAATGAGTCCTATCCCCATTTTTCTAAGCACTGATCCCAGTCTGAGTCAAACCTTTTAGCCCTTTGGCTGCCTGGGGACCTTGGTGCACTCAAGGTTTTAATATTAAATAAAAGAATTAAATTTTAATCAACCAACCTTCCTCAACAGTGCTTTTTAACCCTGAGGGAGCAGAACTGTCTATAATGAAGGAAAACTCCTTTTCACCACATCACTCAGCTGAGCCAGGCTGAGCAGAGATGAATTTTCCATCTCCTCAGCCCTGGGAATACTGATAGATAGATGGAGCCACATTAGACAGAGGAGATGCAATATGAACACAAAGGCCTTGCCTTCACCTCCTCCCTTCAGAGCTGCTTTCTCCCCAGCCAGAGAGGTGTTGTACCAGCCAGGAATTAAGGGATAATAACTTGGAATAAGCCTGCCCTGAGCTGAAGGGCTCTGCCAGACAAACCTCACAGCACTCAGGCAAGCTTTGCCGTGTCACAGCCTCTCCTTCCATGACAAAGCACCCATTAGCCTGGTTTCTTTGGGGATCTGTCTCATCCCATCCATTACCTGGCCTCAAACAGACCCAGCAGCAGCAGGCTGAGTCAATAAGCCCTGGGCAGCTCATGAAATTGGCTGTCTAGACACACATCTGTGTCAGCTCTGTTCCAGGATGCAAGACAAGCTCACTTCCCTCAGAAACCAGGGAGCCACAGGTGGGACAGAGGGAAGAATCCACTCCAGTAGCTGAAATGTGCAGCAGAAGCCTGAATCTGATTTTATTTTCAAGTGTGGGGGACAAGATGAGAATCCTAATTTTTCAATCAGGGTATCTTGTAGGTGAGTTCTGATGCCGCTGTGCATTTCAGTAATTAATTACCAGACAGCAGCAGCCCAACAACAGCAAGCCCAGGTCCTTTCAAAACACTTAAAGCAATAAATACCCTTGGCATGACTCAAAAACGTGGGGCAGGCTGTGGGAAGAATAACCTAAGGAACAGTCAAAAGGAGAGGAAGGGATCCCCAGTGGGTAGCTGGGATCTGCAGCAAAGATTGGGACTGGCATAAGGCACTTCCACACCTCACCTTGCTACCTCCAGGAAGGTTCCCAATGGGTGAACAATTTTTCCAAAAAGGGCAGAGTCTGAACTGAGCAAGAATTTTGCCCTTACCAGACACCCAGGCAAGCAGAATCCAGGTGCTCACCCATTAAAAATGCCCTCTTTGTCTCCCTCCCACTTTGATCTCAACCCATGGCCCTGCTGGAGCTTCTACACCTGGAATCCCCTCCAAACAATCCTGCTCTGCTCCCAGCATCCATGTGGGATCCCTGCACCCCTCCATTTTGGGAATGGGGGGTGTGGAGAGGCTCTGCTTGCCAGCAGAGGCCAGCATTGCTCTGCTTGCTGTGCTCCTCCTGGCCATCCAAGAGGGACACGTCCCTCTTTCCTTTGGAGAGCAGGTTCTGCTTTACCTGTGCAGGTCACTGATAGCTGCCAGCTCTATCCTATGCTCCCGGGCTGGAGAAATTCAGGAATGCTTATTTTTGTTCCTGGCTCCAGAAGGCCTGGCTTGTGTCCAGCTCTGCCCATAGATGTAAAAACATTTGAAAAGGGAAAGAAGCAGTTTAAAATCCTGTTGAAAAGGCAGGAATGTCCTCAGAAAAAGCCAACCTGGCAGCAGAGCACTGGGAAAGCACCAGGGATTTCCAGCAAGACTTTCTTGGCTTTTTAGCACAAGTCACTTGCAAAAAAAACTGAAATGCTTTTTGTCCCTCTGCCCTGTGACAGCTCTTTTCATCACAGGGGCCATGAAGAGGCCTCTGAGATTGTTGGGGAAGACTAAGCAGTCCAGACAACTCAACTGCCAGATATTTCCTCTGGAGAACAGGGAAAATTCTGATCCAGGCTGAAGTACCCACTTGAATTTTGTCCAGCAGCATTGGCTGCAGTGAGGCTGTACTGGGGAGGAGCTGCTGAGGTGGTCTGGATTGCTCTTGGGGAGGAATATGCCTTGGAAAGGGCTTCCAGCTCTGGAAAACCTGTGCTCTTCCTCCCAGGAAGGGCTGTTCCCATCCATTTTTGGTGCAAAGACCCCTTCCCTGGGCTTGGATATCACCCCCCCCTCCACACAACCCAGAGCTGCTGAACTGTGCAGAAAAGCATCTCAGTTTCTGGGAGTGTTGGAGCACCAACCTGGATGGCCAAGGTGATTTGGTTTTTAACACTTACAAATGGAGTTGTGCAGCAGGGCACAATTACCTAGCCACCAGCGAGACGCGCTCCAGGGATTTCTTCAGGTGAGGTTACCTGGAGCCCAGCTGCTGCAGGGAGAGGGGTTTGGAGGAGCCACAGCATCCCATAAGAGGCTCTTCCCTCCTCCCCAGGAGTGTGGCCAGCTCAGGAGAGGCACATTCCCAGGCTTCCCACACAGCAGTTCCTGGCAGCCTGTGGTTGGGAGGGATGAGGGTGGGCACAGGCCTGGAGAAGTTCCTGAGCTCATCCTCTTGCAGGGAAGCATCAATGACTCCCACATCCCAGCTGCTCCTCACTCTGGGAAAAGCCTCTTGGCTTTGAAGCTAATTCTTGCTTTTACCCCAGCCCATGGGATGCTTCCTGGTCTTGTCTTAGTCATTAGCACACTCACCCAACATTTACATATAAACCAAGAGGCAGAGTGACAGCAAAAAGCACCTTTAGCCCCTTTTCTCTCTCATCATCCCCTTCTCAATGAGTGTCATCTGTTTAACCTCATCCAGTGGTGCTGCTTCAAAAGCCACAGGCTACACACAGGCTCACCTGCCTAAAAGCAGGAGAAACTGCCATGTTTTTAATCCAAAGGGAAGGATGAACCACATGATGCCCAGCAGGGAAGGATGCCCAGAGAAGTGGCTTACATAAGCTTTTGTGGGAACGTTATTTTCGGGAAACCTCGGTGTACTGAGTCATCATCCCTGCTGTAATTAACTCCCATAATGAACAAGGAGATTAGCATTAGGATTAGGAGGGGGGGATGAGAATAAATTTGGGCCTAAATGAGATAAATCTGGGAGGTTAAAAAGCAGCTTTTGAGAATTCAGTCTCTGCGGTGAAACCAATTCTCTTCTAATGCGATTTGCTTATTCTTTTCTCTTTTTTTCTCTGTTATTAAAGCAGAAACTAATTTTAGTTTTATCATTTAAATAGCTCTTCATACCTTTGCCTGCCTTTATTCCCAGTCTTGGCTGACCACCACAGGGCTGCTCTGTTCTGCTTACGGACTCTGTAGGTTTTTCTGCTTTTTCACTGGGACTGCATTGAGTTTGTTCACTGGCAGGGATTTGTTTGCCAGCTCTGCTACTTCCTCCCCAATATTCATTGAAGATTTCACTAAAGATGCTGGTTCTCCTGCAAAACAAACCCAGAGCTCCCTCCAGAGCCAGGAAAACCTACCTGTTTGATGCAGGAGCAGCTAAAGCCCTCCTAAATTTTGGGAATTCCACTATTGACTGGCTGAAGGCCAAGTACCAGGGCTGAGGAGGGGATTGGGAAGCATGGATACGGGATGGGGAGGGAGTGTGTTTGTTTTGGAAGCATAAAAAGCTTTTTTCACCTTCTAGGGTCTTCCAGCCCCCTCAGTGCTTTCCTCCCAAGGTTCTCTTCATTATCAAATGGATTTGGGTTGGCTGCAGAGAGCTCCATTTATTTCTGGATTTGTGCTTCTCAGCCTCTTCCCAGCTGGGGCTGAGGTCCCAGTAACTCTCCTGCTGTCTCCCCAGAGCCTCTGGAGTTCTTCAATGCCTCGCTGGATGAGTCTCAGAGGGAAGCTGTGTCCTTCTCCCTGGCTCAGAGGGAGCTGGCCATCATTCACGGGCCTCCTGGCACAGGGAAAACCACAACCCTGGTGGAGATCATCCTGCAGGCTGTGCAGCAGGGCCTGAAGGTGAGGCTTGGGGCCAGGAAACACCTCAGGTGGCCACCAGTGACGCCCTGTCCTTGTGTGGAGATCACAGAGCAGCCTTCCAGTCATGGGAGCGACCTGCGGGGAAGCTTTTCAGGGGTTCTTCATCAGGAAGTGGAGTGATACCACAGGGGGAAATTTAGATTGGATATTGGGAAGAAATCCTTCCTTGTGAGGGTGATGGGGCCTTGGCACAGGTTGCCCAGAGAAGCTGTGGCTGCCCCATCCCTGGAAATGTTCCAGGCCAGGTTGGATGGGGCTTGGAGCAACCTGGGATAGTGGAAGGTGTCCCTGCCCATAGTGAGGGGGTACTGGATGGGCTTTAAGGTCTCACCTGGACATTAAAGGTTTCTGTGATTATTTTGCACACTCCTGGGCTATGTGGCAGCTGGAGCAGCTCCTGTTGGATCTGTGCTAATCCAGAGCCTGGCTTGGCTTGCAGGGACCAGGGACTTCCCCACCAGCTCCCATGAGGCTCTGCCGGAGCTCAGGGTTGGTGTTCACCCTACAGAAGTGCTGCAAAGCAAGGAGGGAGATGCTGCAGCCGTGCCAGGGGTTTATTCCCAACAGCAGCACGCCGGTCTCCCCTCCCTCTTGGGCGGCCCTGGCGCCTGCAGCGGTGCTTGCAGCGGTGTTTGTGCCCCGGCAGGTGCTGTGCTGTGCCCCGTCCAACGTGGCCGTGGATAACCTGGCGGAGCGGCTGGCGGGCCGCAGGGCGCGGCTGCTGCGCCTGGGACACCCCGCCCGCCTGCTGCAGCCGCTGCAGCAGCACTGCCTGGACGCCGCGCTGGCCCGCGGGGACTGCGCCCGCATCGTGGCCGACATCCGCAGGGACATCGACCAGGCCTGGGTGAGTGGCCCTGCGGTGCGGGACTGACCGAGGGAGTGACCGAGGGGAGGGAGGAGCTCTTCTCTTCCCTGCCAGGGGAAGGAGGTCTCAGGGAAGCTGTGGCCGCCCCATCCCTGGGGGTGCCCAAGGACAGGGCTTGGAGCAACCTGGGGTGGTGGAAGGTGTCTCTGCCCGTGGCAGGGGGTGGAATGAGGTGATCCAAGAGGTCCCTTCTAACCCTTCAAAGCATTCTGGGAGTCTCTGCTGTGGTTTAATGCCAGGTGTCTGCTAAGGAAGGCAGACATTCTCCTTGGAATGGAGAATGTAAACCTCCCTCCAAATTATTATAATTTTGGATTGAAGGGGGCTCTCAGGCAAAGATATGGGAATAGGAATAACAGTTTTCTGTTTAGAAGAACTAAAATAAAACAAGCATGCAGTATTACAAAACAAAAAACAAAAGAGAGTCAGAATACAACCTGACACTCTGGGTCAGGCTGTTGGTGGCAGTCCCATCCAATGGTGGCTGCAGCCCTCCTGCAGTGGCAGTTGTGGCTCTGTTTGAGCAGTGATCCTGTAGAAAGATGCAGCCTCTGCTGAAGGTCCAGTGGGGATAGATGGGCCTTGTCTTCCTCTGGGAGTAGAAAAGGTTGCCTTGGTGTCCCAAGTCTCAGGTTTTTATCCAGGTAGAGAGGTTTGGCTCCTCCTCCTGGATGGAGCATTTCCCAATGGGATGATGGAATTTTATCAATGGGACTCCCTGTCCCATGAGCAGAAGATCTCTCCCTGGAGGGGGGATGGATCATGGAAGAGATAAAGAAACTTCCCCAGCTGGTTTCTTATCAGCTGGCCATTGACAGGAGATTACACAACCCCCCACCCCAGTTTCCAACAAATGGTGATAGAATAACACAGCTCTGGTTACATTTTGCACTGCAACCCATAACATTGATCTTCATGTGCTCTTCCTGCCTGAATTCCTCGTGGAAGTGGAAAAATTCCAATCCCTGCTGCTGTGTGGGGAGCTGCTGCCCTTCACATCACCTGTCTGGCCTGATCTGTGCCTCTTCTTTACCAGAGAAACATTCCCATCATTAATTCACTTCCTAACAAGCTGTCTGCCTGTCCTGATACTCCCTCCCACTCTCAGCCACCTCAAGTAGAACACAGAGCACATTTAAAAATGCATTCTTAATTTCTTCTTTCTCACCCTAATTTTCCTAACATTCTCTTACAACATAGCTCCGGTACCTGGGGTGAGGATTTGATGATAATTAGGTTATTTTCCTTCCCTTTTCTGGTGGCACTGTCCAAAAGCCATTTTTTTACTTAATTTATTTTCCATCTTTCTCACTGCTGATTAATTTTCTCTTTCCTCTCCTTGGGAGGAGTCTGTCACAGAAGCTGCCCTTGGCTGCAGAGAGCTCATCTCCAAGGTCCTGACCCATCTTTCTTTCTCCTGCCTCTGTTTCTCCACTGCCACATTCCCTGCTTTTTTCCCTGGAACAATTTCTCCCTTTGCAGCTCCGCGTTTTGACTCTTCTCTTTCCTTCTCTTCACCTTGGCCCACAGAATGAGCAATAACAGAAATTAAAATCTGTTCCCTCTTGGGGCATTTCCTGCCCTTTTGTGCCTCCTTCCCTCACCTGGCTTTGAGATTCCCAGGACTTCAGCTTCTGGATACTCCTTGACCCAGCAAGGTTTCAGCCCCACAGTACTTGAGAAAGAAATGCAGCACACTGGTGCATGGCCAGTCCAGCATCCAGGGATGCTGGGCAGGATCAGGGAACAGTCCAGGAGGATGAGGCAGGGAAAGCAGGAAAGAAACCAGGGTCATTCCATGAGCTGGCCTTAAACAGACTCCCAAACCAATGAGTGGCTGAGAGAGCCCATATGAGGCAGGTGGGATGATTAGAGCTGATATTCCTAATTCCTAACTAGGAATGGGAATCCAGATTGATCACATCCTCAGAGCCTGTGATCCCACCCTTGGAATTCCTGAGCCCATTTCAACCACACCTGACAGACACATGGAGGTGTCACAGTTTTAAATACCCATGAGTTCAACCAAAACAGGCTGAGTTGATCCATGTTAGACCCTGGAAAATCCATCCATCCATCCATCCATCCATCCATCCATCCATGACATGACTCTAGGAACCAGCCTGTCTTACTGTTTTGGCTGCATATAAAAGCTTTTCTCTGCAGCCTTTTCACCCTTCCCAAGCCATCAGCTTTACCTCCAGGGAAATAATCCCAATTTCCATCTGGGATTGCTCAGTGAGCCATAGCTGTGGTCCCATGGCTGCTGCTTTGGCAGTGCTGCTGGGTTGAGGTTGTAGATCCATTTAATTACCTGCTAAAAAAAGCCCTGGGCCTGTCTGGGTGCTGCTCTGGATCCTTTCCAGCAGCTCAGAGAGGCCAGTTTGAGGTGGCAGAGCTGCTGCTGGGGCTTGGGGAGCCCTCGTGCTTCCAGAAGGGCTCTGCTTCCTCAGAAAAATAGGAAATCCCACTCCCTCCCCCAGCAGAGGAACAAGACCCCTCTTCCCAAACATTCCTCCCTGCCCCGTGCCCAGATGCTTTGGCTGGTCATAGACTCAGCCAGAACTGAATAGCAGCAGTTGGCTCTATCCCAGTTTTTCTATTTTCCAGGCAAAAACCAAAAAGGCCCAAGACAAGGGAGAGAGAAGCCATTTTCTGGGTGAGATTAAGAGCCTGAGGAAGGAGCTGAAGGAGCGAGAAGAAGCTGCCATGGCTGCAGCCCTCAGCCAGGCCACCGTTGTCCTTGCCACCAACACAGGTGTGAGATCCTCCTGCTTGGTGTTTTCCCTCCCTTTGCCAGGTGCAGCACGTGCTCTGCAAGCTGGGACACTTGCTCCAAGCTCCCAGGAGCTCAGCAAAGTCTCCCAGTGGGATTCTCCCAGCTTCCACTGTGGCGAAGGGATGTTGCTGAGTGCAGAATATGGATCTGGAAGGGCCCCTGTTAGCTCTGAGTAGGAGCTGGGAGTGCAGTGAGTAAACAAGTGCTGCTGGAGGTGTGCAATCTGCTCCTGATTGCATAAATCACATGGGGCTGCTTCCCTGCTTGGACCCTTCCCAGGGCTGACAGAATCCAGCACGTGTTTCCAGAGCCTGCTCCCAGGCTGCATGTGGCTGCTTCTGCACTCACCCCAATGATGTGACACGGATTTTAGGGAGCAGCTCCAGGTGTCCATTGGGCAGCTGCAGGTGGGAAGGTTTGGCACGTGTGGAAGGGCTTTGCTGGCTCAGGTTTTTCATACTCCAGAGCCCACTTACAGTCTTCAGATCTGGTTGCTCAAAGGTCATTTGCTGAAAGGAAACGTCAATAATTTTAGGTCATAAAAAAGCAAGTTACTGAATGAAGGTTAAGGGAAAGATAAATCCTTCCGTGTCTTAGTCCCTGGGAGTTTGCCTTTCACTTCTTTTTACTGGCCTGAAACAAAGGGGGAGGTTTCCTCCTCCCAGTAGAACTGGTATTTTTGTTGATCAGCTCTGATTCTCCCTGGAACTGGAGCTTCCCAGCCACCTTGGGGGCTGTGCAAGTGGCAAAAGTCAAGTTATAACCGTACAGCTCACCAGAGCAGATTCATACAGGCTGGAAAACAGTTTTGGAAGGAAAACTGGAACGTCTGAAGTGATGCAGAGGCAGCAGGATTTACAGTGGTAAAGCCAAATCCCCACTCTCAGTGCTGCAGTAGCACAGGAGCTTTGGAAAAAACATTTCTGCAAATAAAAATCCCCTGAGCTGGGAGACTCGCTCCTTCACCCTGCCCTCCTTTTGCATCCTTCTCCTTTGTGAACTGCAGGGAGATTTGCTTGCCCCTGGAATTCAGATTTCTGATCCATGTATGGATCAGTATCAGTAGATCTGGGTTAGAGCAGGATGTCTGTAAGGAGACAAATGTTACAAATGGACTTCTGATGTTAAAAATTAGCCCTTGCTGTGCTGTGGCTGTCTGGTTCCAGGCTCCTTTCTCTCTTCCCAGTGCCACGAGGAGGAGCAGAGTCAGCCCATGTCCCCCTCTCAGGATGTCCCTCAGTTACCAGACAGGTGGATCTCCCCAGTCAGTCCCTCACCCTCTCAGCTGGGGATGAGGAGTGTTCTTGGCACTGGGGGGCAGCAGGAAGGTGGGTGTTCCTTGCTCTGCTCCAGATGAAGCACTGAAGCATGTTGTTCTCTTTGGCACCTGGGCGGCACTGCTGTTCCCAAAGATACTTGGAAGCTTCTGGGCCCAGATGCCAGGGAAAAAAGGACAAAGAGGAAGTGGCAAAACCAATCCTGACTTACACGTGTCAATGAATACATGTTTGGCAGGGCTGAATTCCTAAATCTCTGCAAAGGAACATTATTCCACTTGCCTCAGTCACTATTACAGCTTGTGAGGTTTGTTTCCAGAGCCGGTTCCTCTCTCTTGCTTCCCTGCTCACTTGGGAACCTTCTCCTTCCACCAGGTGCTTCCTCAGACGGCCCCCTGAAGCTGCTGCCTGAAACCCACTTTGACCTGGTGGTGATTGATGAGTGTGCCCAGGCTCTGGAAGCCAGCTGCTGGATCCCTCTGCTGAAGGCTCCCAAGTGCATCCTGGCTGGGGATCACAAGCAGCTGCCCCCCACCATCATCTCCCAAAGGTAAAAGTCCTGGATCCCCCTGTTCTTTGTGCAGCTGCCGAATCCTCGTCATTGGAGATGTTTTGTGGTGGAGATCTGTGCTGCCTGCAGGCTCTGTGGAATGCATTTGGGCTCACCCTCAGGCTAATCCAAGTCTTTCCCTTAATTCTGCTTCTGTGGTTTCCACATTTATTTATTTAATGTATTAATATGTGAATTGGCCCAGTGAGATGCTGCATTATCACACACCTCAGGGATTATAAAACCTCCCAACCCCTTCAACGTGGATAATAAGAACAGTTAGTTTGTGCATAGTGAAAATTGCCTGTGCTTCCAGGGGGATGCTGCAAAGAGTACTGAGGAATCTTTGTGTAATTTAAAACATAAATGTGCTCATGTTTATCTGGTTTAGGCAGATCCAGATCTGGAATTACTGAACCACAGAAGCAGAGAAATAGGGCTGACTTCATAAACATCCTCTCCTGCTTCCAGAAAATAATGAACAAGACACATCTCTGCCATCTCACTTGAATTTTGAACACAGGAAATTAAAAATCTGAGGCAGGCAGCAGCTCCCAGCACATGGCCAAGAGATAGAGAGAACAACATTCAGGGGCTGCAGCATCCTCTCATTTTACCTCTCTCAGATGCCCAGAAGCTTAGTGCTCTGCAGATCTTGGCAGGTGATAAACACATGCTCAGCTGCTTGGAAGTGTCCAGGCTGGTGAGCTCCAAAAGCCTCTCCAGAGCCCTCTTGGTGTCCTGCTGTTTATTCCCTGTGAATTTGTAGGCTGGCTCTCCATGCCTGGATTTTCCAAGCAAGGCACTTTTTGGAGTAGTATCTTGTTGACAGCAAGAAGAAACTGGCCATTTTGTCCTTCTAATTTCAGGGTTATCGTTATCTTCTGTAAGTGGTGCACAAAGTTGCCCTTCTCCTCCAGAAAATCTGCACTATAGCTCCATAATGCTCCATAACTCCATAGTGCCCATCCAGCTGGATCCACCTCAGCAGCCTCAGGCTGGTTTTCTCCCCAGACTGTCAGATTAAGGGCAAAACACAGTAAAAATCCCCGCTCTGTTACTCTGGAATGAGGCTGACGCTCAGCTGGTGTCACTTTTGGCTCCCTCTTTTGAGACAAAAGCAGCTTTTCTTCACTCCAGAAACATTGGAGCAGCTGCTTTTTTCTGCTCTGTCACGGTGGCTGCTGCCAGGAACCTTGGCTGGATCTGGCAGCAAAAAGCTCCTCACATCCTGCAGAGCTCCTGGATCTCCTCCTGCTTGAGGAGTTGTGCTTTTCTCTCCATCAGCTTCGACTTGGTGACTTGGGCCGTGCTGGGGTGTAAGATCGTTGTTGTCTGGGTGAAAATAGGACGGCGGACGGAGACGAGAGATCTCTCTAAGCTGGATCCTCACTGTTTCTATCTTCTTAAAATCTTCCGTGAAGCAATCACATTTACAGAGCTTCCCTGTTCCATCCTTCCCTACACTGGGGGAATGTCATACTCCACGATCTTCAAGATCTTTCCCAGCCTGAACAACTGGGATAAATAAATGGGGTGCTGGAGCCCCGTTCTGGGCTTTCCACGTTCCCTGCAGGCCCCGGGAGCGGCGCAGAGGCAGAGATCCCTTCCACCTCCTTCCGTGGGTATCTCCAGAGCTCCAGAAGGCCCCAAATCACCTGCCACCTCCTCTGTGGTTCAGGGGAAGCAAGGAGCTATTTCCAGGGATGATTCATGCGGAGGACTCCAACCCTTCCGCCCACCTTCCCCTTCTCCATTGATGACAGCGGGCCTGGAGTGGGTGGGCTCCTATTTTTGGGGCCACAGAGAAGGGTCTGAAGTTATCAGGGATGAATCCAGGCTGGCAGGAGGCTCGGCTGTTACTACAGCAGGGGAAGTCAGCCCTGCTGAGGCAGGAAGCCTCTGTCCAGCAGAAATGCTGTGGGATTCTATCCACCTTCCTGTTAACCTGTTTTTTCCTCCATGGAATCAGCATTTACCTGTTCCTATCAGCAGTGAGGCCTAGGGAGTGTTGGATGGAGGTTCTGAAGGCTGCTCCTCTTCCCTGCTTTCTGACACACCTGGAGCTATCCCAGGATGAGAATGGCATCCCCACACACACCTTCCACTCCATGCTGGCAAATTCCAGCCCCCTCTGATTCCCCTCAGCAGTTCCAGCTGAGGCTCACAGGCAGCAGCTTCCATCTTGAAGGTCCTTCTCCATTTGTCCTTGTCCCTGTGGGCATCCCCATACCAGGGTACTTCCTTCAGTGTGACAGGAACATTTGTTTGCCTTGTTGGAGCCCTCATGCCATCCTTTTCCCGATGAATTTGTCTCCATATCAGGGCTCTGTTGTATTAATTTGGTTTTGCTCCAGCAGGTGCTTATCAAACCCCTTGCTCCTCTTATCAAACCCTTTTCCTGGACAAGCACAGGGATATTTTGCCATCTTGTTTGTCAATGCTCAGTCTGGAAGTCTGCACCATCCCAAATCCATGTGCTGATTCCCAGGGCAGGTCTGAATGGACTTCCTTTCACTTTGTCACTGAAGTGCCACTGGGTTTCTCTGGTAGCCTGGAGATGTCTGGTAGCTGGAATGTCCTGGTGTACATCCATGAATTAACTCCATTAATGTGGAGTTCCTGAGGCGGGAAAACACAAGGACCTCCTTCTCCAGGCTTTTCCAGCCAAATCCAGGGTGTACTGCAGGCATCAGTCACACCAGCATCTCCTGTCTCAGGGATGAATAATTTAAAAAAATCCCATGACTGAAGACACAGCTCCAACCTTCTATGGGAAGCAATTCCTGTTTTTTCTCCTAGTACTGATCATTCTGGACATGTACAGGGCAGGCTGGCCAAGCACAGCATCTCCTGCAGGCAAAACAAGCTGAAACCTTGTTAGCAACAAATCCTGCTTGCTGTGGGCTGGGTTTGGGAATTCTGCCTTTCCCAGCTGTACTTTAGGTACTTTAAAGAAGATATTCCCAGGCATCCCATGCAAGGTTCTGTCTGTCTAACTTCTTATCCCAATTTTATTTCTCTAAAGCAATCAAGAGGTAAAAAACATCTGCTCAGGGCACTCGGGATTTTGTTGGCAGAGAAATCAACCACCACAGGAATTAATTGTGGTAAAATAACAGAAAATTATTAACAGGTGAAATATTCCTAAGCAGATTAATTCCTCATTATTAATTCAGTATATAACCTCCTGTGGTGGGAATGGTGCTGGAAGGGTAGGGAAGAGCACCATTCCTGAGGCTTGCTGTGAGGTTTTATGGCTGCTTCAGGCATGTGCTTGCACCTGAGTGCCAACAGCTCTCCCTGCTAAATTTCCTGCCTGTCCAGGAGATCTAGGCTCCGTGGGCAGAGTGGAGCTGGGAGAATCAAGTTAATTCCTCATAACTGGAATGTATCCCCCAGCCCCACATCTTGCTATGTCTCCTCATCCCATCTACCCCAGCCCATCTCTGACAAACTGCTGCCTCCCACATCCTGTCCACCCAGAGGTTATTCCCCTTTTTTTTTGCCTGTGTGCTGCATCCTATAATTCAGCGAGGAGGAGAGCTAATGAGGCCTGGCTTCTTGGAAAGATTTGTCCTCAAGTGTCCCTTCTGCAGGTTTAATGACTTGGCAGTCTCTTGTCACATTTCCCAAGTGCCTGTGGTGAGCGTGGCAGGGCTGGCTGGTGCCACAGAGATCCTCTCGCTGTGGGGCCGTGTAGCGCTGGAATTCCCTCGGCAGGGATTGGATGCGTGCTGTGCCCCGGAGCTTGATGGAAAGCATTTTCCTGAGCTGTTGCCTGTCAGCATTCCATCATCTTCATGCTGCTTCATTGTGTCTGGCAGCAGCCAGCACCCCTCAGTGTCAGCCTCAGTATGAAAAATCTCCTTGTGCTCACAAAATCCGAGCGCAGCGGCTTCCATCCTTCTTCCTCAGACAGTGCCTCCCAGCAGACCCTCTGTGAGGCCAGGAGAGAGCAAAGAGGCTCCTGAAAGGCTGAATCCAGTAGGAATTTGATTTGTTTGTGCCACATACATGAACAAGGGGCGCTGCTGGGTGTGATGGGGATTTAATGGGTGAAAAAGAAACAAATGCAGTGCATCTGTGTGTTAGTCCAGGGTGAGTGGCCAGGGAAGGATGGAAATGCTGGAGCAGCAGGGGTCATGGTGAAACCAGCAAGGGCTGGCTGTGTGAGCACCAGGCATTCCAAAATTTGGGGTGGGGCTCTGATCCTAATGAGCTGGGTGATGCTGATGCTGAGCTGGCTGTAACACCAGAGTAGCCTTACACTGATGGATCACAGAATCACTGAGGTTGAGAATGACCTCCAAGCCCCCCCTGGGACCGATCCCCACCTTGTCAACCAGACCAGAGAACTGAGTTCCACATCCAGGTGTTCCTTGAGCACCTCCAGGGGTGGTGACTCCACAGGCCATACTGTTGGCATTGCTGGAATTACGGGGGCAAGATCCGTGTCCAGGCTTCTCTGATATCACGGCAACTGAGGGTCTGTTGGCACCTACGTGGGAGAGGGGTGACAGTGCCACCGCAAGGGAGCCACACGAAGGTGCTGAGCAGGGCTGGAGTGCAGGTGCTCCCAGAGCATTCCACTGACCCCGGGCACGGAGGGTCACCGCGTGTATCGGGAAGGGCTGGCTGAGCCCCTTCCGGCCCTGGGTCATGGACACTCCCACTCCGAGGTTCCTCTCCGCGCAGGGCGGCGGCCGAGGGGCTGTCCCTGAGCCTGATGGAGCGGCTGGCGGGGCACTACGGGGAGCGGGCGGTGCGGATGCTGACGGTGCAGTACCGCATGCACCAGCACATCATGGAATGGGCATCCTCGGAGCTCTACAGCGGCCGGCTCAGCGCACACCCCTCCGTGGCACAGCACCTGCTCAGGTGGGTCACTTGCTCTGCCCTGGTACAGGAGCTGAAATGTCCTCAAATGTCGTCCTTTCCCTGCTGAGTTTTCCGCTCCTCCTGTGGCTGGGGCAGTGTTTTCAGCCGTTGTTTCATCGAGGAGACATTACTGGGGGAGGGTGTTGTCCTTTTTGCTCTGTAACCCGAAGTGATGCAGAGTTGTCTTCTGTGTCCTCCTTAATAATAATAATCATGGAATCCCAGAATGGTTTGGGTTGGAACCTTGGAAGCCCACCCAGTCCTGTGCCACGGGCAAGGACGCCTTCCACTAGACCAGATTGCTCCATATCCCATCCAGCCTGGCTCTTCCAGGGATGGGGCAGCCACAGCTTGTGTGGATATTGCTGTAACATCAGCATTGGTAACTGGCCCTCTCCCAAATACCTTGTGCAGGGACCTGCCAGGCGTCTCCTCCACGGAAGAGACCAGCATTCCCTTGTTGCTCATAGACACCGCTGGCTGTGGCCTGTTTGAGCTGGAAGTGGAGGATGAACAGTCCAAGGGCAATCCAGGTACCGTTGGCCAGAATGGAGGGACTGAGGTGCTCAGCCCACCACAGGCTGAGGGAAGGTGGGATCCCAGCGAGCCTTGCTCAGCTGAGAGATCATTCCCTCCATAAATCCTCAACCTCCAGGGACTCCGAGCTGCGTTGGAGCTCTGGTGACAGTGTCCAGCTTGTGGGTGGCCTCTCCAGCTGCCGTGTCCCCTTGCAGGGACATTTCTCTGTGCTGAGGGTGGAGATGGGGTGGAGAATCCCTGTGGCAGGTGCTTAACACCAAGGAAGGGCAAAGAGCAGCAGGCAGAGCACAGGTCTATTTTGGGAAGGCTATGGATAAGGCTCAGAATTACCTCCCAGTCCTCTGCTCCTTCCATGAAATCCTGTCTGGCTCTTCTCCACGGATTTTCCTAGGACACTGAGTTCTGCCACTTTTCACCTGAAAAAATAAGTTTAATTACAGAGCTTGAGTGCAAAGTCAGGCTGGAAAATACAAGGGCAGTTTTTACCAGTTTGAATGTCTTACCTTCCATTTGACTCCCACCATCATTTGAGTGCTTCATTTTTCCATGCACCATTCCCAGGGCCCTGCTGAATACAACAGGCTCTTGTTCCCTCACAGAGAGCCAGAAAGCCTGGTCTGAGAGAGCTCAGGGGTTTGGAGCAGGGCATTAGAAGCACGTCTCCCCAGATTTGGGAGGCAGCCTTTTGGCACAGCTCACTGCAGAGTCTTGATGTTTATTGCTGTGTTTTGCTGCAAAGCCAATAAACCATGAAATAATTCATACAGGATTTAATTTTTTCCCTTTAGATCCCTCTGAACCAGGCACCATCTTGGATAACCAGTTCATGGCAGCCTTTCCTGCTGTTCTGGGGGAGGTGGGCACATTCCTTTGGCCTCTATTCCTTGTCACACTCTGTTCCTGTCCCAGGGGAGGTCCAGCTGGTGGGGATGCACATCCAGGCCTTGGTGGACGCTGGTGTGAAGGCCAAGGACATCGCTGTGGTGGCTCCCTACAACCTCCAGGTGAGCTGTCCCTCTCCTGGCATCCCCCCTCTCACTGCACCACAAGATCCCAGAGACCTGCAGAGCCAAATTTAACCAAAATTTGGGACCATCTCCTGCACCTTTGAGCAGCTTGAGGCCGTGGGGAGAAAGAGCTGTCAGTGAGGTGTTCCACTTGCAGCCTCAGGCGGTGCCAGTGCTCATCCTTGTGGGTTTGGCAGGGAGGGAATTTCCTCAAAACCATGCCATTTAAATCTTTTTCACCCAAGTATTTCTTCTAAAAGCTCCCCTTGGCCTGTTTCTCAGGTGGACATGCTCCGGCAGCACCTCAGCCACAACCACCCTGAGCTAGAAATTAAATCTGTGGATGGTTTCCAAGGAAGAGAGAAGGAGGCAGTGATCCTATCCTTTGTCAGATCCAACAGGAAAGGTAAGACCTCGCTGCTGGAGCTTTGCTCCCTGGGGAATGGGGAGGAGTTTGTGTAGCCAAGCGCTGAGGTTTAATTGCAGTGCTCTGGGTGGATTTACTGGCAAACCTGCCTTTCTCAGCTTTTTTGGTTTTTTTTGTTTAATTAATGAATATATGTGCTGCAGAGGAGGCTCCTGTACACCAGGTCCAGGAGTGCTCGGTTTGAAGGTCTTCCTGGCCCTTGAGGCTTCAGAAATGATTTAAACCAGGGCCCAAAGAATGTCACATCCCATCAGCCCCACATTGGGTTTTGAGCCCCTTTTGGGTCAGTTCCCTGCAGAAAGCGAGCAGGAGCTGGCGTCCCAAGCCATGCATGGGAAATGCAGCTTTTGGGAGCAAAATCTAGAGCAGAAAATCAAGTTCTTTACTATCAGCAGCTGCAGTGGAAGTTAATAGCTGGAAAAAAGCTGCTGCCCTGGGGGCACAAGGCTCCTGTGCGGGAGCTGAAGGGTTTTGTGGAGCTGGCTGAGCAGGATTGCTTCGTGATCACCTCTGTTCCATGCTGGGATCAATTCCCTTTCCAAACCCACAGCTCTGCAGCCCTACCTGTGCTGCTGGAGGTGAAATGCTGAGTGCTGAAAGGGGAAAAAAAGGGGGAGAATGTGCATGGAAGGAGGAGGTGCCTCTTTTTCCAAGCCTAGAGGCGGAAAAGCAGCCTTGTGGGGAGAATGGAGGTGGGGACAGCACTAAGAATAGTCCTGATCCAGGAGTGACTCACCCCTGTGCTGGTGGCAGCTGGTGGCTCTGGGAGGGTGAGTGTCCCACAGCCCCTTCTCCTGCACAGGGACAGGCCAAAGCTCAGGTGTGGAGCAGAAATTGTTTTCCTGGGGGCAGAGGGAGGTTTCTCCTTGACCTGTCCCTCTGCAGCCATTCCTGATCCGGCAGGAAACCTTCTTTCAGGAGGAAATATTTCCCTGTGAGGGTGGTGAGGCCCTGGCACAGGTTTGCCCAGAGTAGCTGTGGCTGCCCCATCCCTGGAAGTGTCCAAGGCCAGGTTGGACAGGGCTTGGAGCAACCTGATAATGGAAGGTGTCCCTGGCAGGGGGTGGAACTGGGTTAGTCCTTCCCAGCCCAAACCACTCCAGGATTCAAAGGAGTTGGATTTGCCCCTGCAGCTAGGTTAAACCTCATCAGAGAAACTGGGAATTGTTCTCCAAGCTGCAGAGCAGAGAGAGGGGCTCCCCCTCATGCTGTCCCTCAAAGGCAGCACAAATGAGGCTGCTGAGGCAGAGCCAGGCTGGGCACTGCTCCGGCAGAGGCATTAATCTCTTCCCGACCGGCCTCCTCGCTGTTCCCTGGAGCCGGGAGCTCGGCAGCCACCCACGCTCCGCTCGCTGCCTGATCCTGCCTGAGTCATCCCAGCACTGCCAGCTCTCTCTGCTCTCTGGGAGCAGAGCAGAACCTCCCCGAGTTCCCAAATGGCTGTTCCTACAGACCCTCAGGGATTTGGGAGCAGGGGGAGTTCTTTACCTGCAGGTGCTCCTTGTCACAAGGTGAGCCTTTCCCACGCTGCTCCATCTTGTGTTTGCTCTCAGCTCCAAGCTGAGCTTGTGTTGTGGGCCAGGCAGGGAGATATTTCCCCTTTCCCTCTGCCTTCCATCCTCTTCCCAACCCCAGGAGCTCAGTGTGGAGCCTGGGGAACACAGGTAGGAAGAGGAACAGGTGTGAGCAGGGACCAGAGACCCATAAACACCACCTCTCACCCTCCAGCCAAGAAATCCTTGGATCACTTGCACCAAACCCCTGCTTGGAGGCAGCCCTGCCCCCTCTGACATCCCTTCCCTCCCGTGTTCCCAGGTGAGGTGGGCTTCCTGGCCGAGGAGCGGCGCATCAACGTGGCGGTGACGCGGGCACGGCGCCAGGTGGCTGTGGTGTGTGACAGCCACACCGTGGGCAGCCGCCCCTTCCTGCGGCGCCTCCTGGACCACCTGTCCCAGCACGGCCTCGTGCGCTCCGCCTTCGAGTACCTGGATGACCTGGTGCCCCAAAACTACCCCGGGGAGGGCTGTGCCCAGCGCCAGCAGGGCCCCAAACCCCCTGGCCCCAAAGCGCGGCCGGCTCCGGCTGGGAAGGTCAAGGCGGCGGCGGCAGCAGCCGGAGCAAGGAGCCAGAAACCGGCAGCACGGAGCTCCCCGAACACTGATGGAGCTGGGAGAGATGGCTCAGGGCCCAAGGAGGGTGGGGACAGGTTCAGGGCCATGCTGGTGGCCTTCCTGGCGAGCAGCGAGGCGCAGCTGGATTTCCCGGCATCCCTGAATTCCCACGAGCGGATGCTGGTTCACGTGCTGGCGGAGGAGTACGGGCTGCAGCACCTGAGCTCTGGGGAGGGCCGGGACAGGTTCATCAGTGTCCGCAAGAGACTCCCCCAGCAGCCCCCGCTGCCCTCCCAGCCCCTTCCCAAGCCCCAGCATCCCAGCGGGAGTACCCCTGGCCCTGCAGAGCCAGGGGAAAGCAGCGAGGCCTCGGGGAAAGTGGACCTGAAATCCCTGCACCTGGAGAGAGTCCAGAGGGAGAAAGCCAGGCGGGAGGAGGCGGCGAGGAAGGTGCAGGAGCCCAGCCGTGGCAGCAGGAAGAAGGACAAGAGTGAAGCCAAAGGTAAGTCAAGCTTTTTCTAACCAGTACAATTAATGCTCTTCCTTGAATGGATCTTAATCCTGGTAGGATTGCTCCAGACCTTGGAATTTGGGCATGGAGCATGTGGCCTTTGGAAAGCTGCAGGGAGGTGGGAACTGGCTGCAGCATCCAAGTAGAGGGGTTTGGATACCTGGAGGCACATTCCTGAAGTGAAACAACAAACACTGGGGACCCTTTCCCAGGAGAGAGTCTCAGGAACCATGTGGGAGCTCCCAAGAGTAGGGAGAGGAGCTGAGGGGAGTACATGGCTCACACTGAAGGATGTAAAGGCAGAGGCTGCCCTGTGGCTGCCAGAGAGTGGGTTTGTTCCCAGGCCCTAGTCCAGGTGTGTGCTCACCTTTTCCAGGAAAACCGGCAATCGGGAGCACGGCTGAGGAGGATTTTGATGCTTTGATCTCCGCTGCCATCGAAGCTGACAGGACCTGTGGCTTCCCCTGCTGCAAGACCTCTGTCACCACCCTGGGGCAGCTCTGCCACCACTGCCAGCGGCTCTTCTGCCTCAGCCACCACATCCCCGAGGTAAGGAGGGGCAGGACGGGCTTAGCCTGGGAATTTTCCCTGTAGAGTTCCCCAGGCTGGGTTTCCTTGCAGGGGGTTTGAGTGGAGCTCTCCCTGTCAGAGCCTTTGCTGAACTCAGGTACACAGAGCTGGCAGGTGCTGACACCTGGGCTCTGCTCACCTCTTCCTGAGGGCTTTTCTGTTTTTCTCTCATTTTGTGCCCTTCTTTACCATTTTCTGGCATTTACCCTCTGAGGCCATGTGGATAAAGTGAGGCAGGGAGCAGAAGTTTCAGGCTCAGGTGAGCCTGGACTCAATCCCCTCTGCATTCTGAGGACAATCCCAGCCCTTTGCAGATTGTCTCTCCATCCTGGGGACGGGTCAGACACGGTGCAGTGCTGCCTGGCCAGCAGTTCAGAATTCCCTGTGTCCTTGTTCCTCATTCCACAGCTTCCATGCCCTGTGGAGCCTCCTGGAGCTCAGCAGCCCTATAAATCCTTGGCAAGCTTTCCTTCTGTCAAGAGCTATCTGTTTCCATGGCAAGGAATAGTTGTATTTATGGTCACTCACCATCCAGGGGATGCAGATTTATTCCCTGCAGAATGGCCTCTCCCTGCTGAATTGTACCAAGGCTCCAACAACTGTCACAGCTCTGAGGGAACAGGCTGGGACCCCACTCCATGGAAACATAAATGACTTTGGGATGGGCCAAGGAAAGGGATCAGATTTGAGGATCTCACCTGCAAGAGATAACTCCAGTGTTGGACTCCGCTCCCTAAAGCAGCAGATTCATGGCTTAAAAAGGGCTCCTGTTCCCCAAAACACCTTTCCCAGTTCACTGGAAAGGAGGTGGGAGGAGCCACTTGAACCATCCCAAAGGATGATTTCCCTGCTGTTCAGAGCCCAGCACCTGGATCTTTATATTTCATTCTGTGTGAGAGATGATGGTTTAATAAAATACAGAACATTAATTACTAATTTTAAACAATAAGCATAAGAATATATCTATAAAAATAGAGCTCTAAATATAAAATGAAACAAAATAAAAATAAAATTAAATAGAATAAATAGTAAACAGTGACAAATAACAATGAATTGAAATTATAAAAAATATGTTACTATGTAAAGCAATATAACAACACAATAATATAATAACATATAATGATAGTAATGGCTGTAAATGGTGGGAGATGACCTTAGGGGGATGCAAAGCAGGCAAAAAAGGAATTCCAGGCTCAAGGAACGAAAGGCCCTGGTTGCCACGTGGGTGATCCCTGCCCCACTGCTGGTTCTGTCCCGCAGGTCCATGGCTGTGGGGAGAAGGCCAAGGCCCACGCACGGCAGAGGATCAGCCGGGAAGGGATCCTGTGCCCTGGCAGTGGCTCCAAGGACAAACCCCTGGATCCTGCCAAGCGAGCCCACCTCCAGCGCCGCCTGGACAAGAAGCTCAGCGAGCTGACAAGCCAGAGGAAGGGCAAAAAGAAAGACAAGGAGAAATGAGAGAGACCCGAATCCTGCTTTTTTAACCTTAAAACTGCAGCTCAGCCTCTCCCGGGTGGAAAAGGGGGCTCCATTCTGGGGGGAAAACCTGGAGCTGGGAGCCTTCCCGAGCTGCAGGGCTGAGGCAGGGAGGGAGGGCTGCTGTATTGTCCTGGTTTTCCCTAGGACACGGTGATGGATGCACTCAGGGGCCAGAGCACACTGGTAAAATGGCCATTAAACACCCAAAGCTGTCACTGTCACATCGGTCCCTGCGGCGGCAGATGATGGATCCCTGCGAGCAGGAGCATGGGAGGCACGGAAAACCCTGGGTGACCCTGTGCTCCAGGGAGGAGGACTGAGGAAATGGATGTGTCCCAGCCCAGCAATCCTCTGGCAGCACTCAGCTGGAGGGGACCTGGCCTGTCCACACTGCAGCCATTCCCTCTCCCCCTGGGTCAGGAGGGAGCTCAGCCTTGCTCCAGGTGTGCCTGGGGATGGGAATAGGGATGGGGAAGGGGAGGCCTCAAGCCCAAACCGTGCTGGCACCATGAGGAGACACTCTGACACATGGAACTGTTTCCCTGGGAGAGCTTTCCTGTGCCACTGGGAGGTCTCTCTGCCCAATGCTGCCTTCCCAGACCTGTCCTGCCCTTCCTTCCCAAGAGCTCCTTGGAGGCTGATTCCCACTGGGAAACCCCACAGTGACAGCAGATGCAGCCACAAGAGCTTTTCAGGTGAGAGGGAGCCTTGTGTCCATCCTGGACTTTTTCCTAATCCTTCAGACAGGGCCCATCCATCCCACCCCCAAAATAGCTCCAGCAGCATTTTTTGTCCCTAGGATGAAGGAGGAGGTGCAGAGGTGCCTCCAAATAGGAGTAGCTGGAGAGGAGCACTATAAAAATGCCCAACTCACACATTCCCCATAATTTTGGGGCTAAACATCAGATTGCAGTACTTGTGGCAGTCACTCATCTCATCCCAAGAAAAGCTCAGCAAGTTGGCAGGAGCTGCTGGACAGCCAAGGATTTGTGTGTCCATCTCTTCCCAAATGCTTGGCTGGGATAGCTAATAGGCAAATTCTCCCCCAAACCTCCTGGGTCTGTGAGCAACTTCCCACAGGAATTTCCTCATCCTCCTATATACCCGTCCCTTGGTGCTGTGCATCACCCATGGAGGGATGGCACTGGCTACCCTGGCAGCAGACGGGACAGGGAGGCTCCTGGAGGGAGAGGTGGGCAGGAGAAAGTGTGGGAGAAGGGAATCTGGGCATCGGTGAGTGGAGACAGGCAGGGGGAGGAGCTGGGACAGAGGGGGATGATGGAACAGGGACATCAGAGCCATGTCCCAAAGGGGAAGGTCAGGCAGGACAGATGGGAAGGGAAAGTGCCACCAGCTCAAGGGTAACTCACCTTGGAGTTACTTTTTAATTAGGGAAAAGTGGATAAATTGCTCATTCAAACTTTCTTCCCTGCTCAGATCATCCAAGCAGCCACATCCCAGCCCATGCTCATCCCGTGGTGCCAACTTCATGGCACAGGGCCCCAGACACCCCCAGATTTCCCAGCCTGGCTTCCCACCAGCATCCCGCAGGCAGGGAAAAGCCAAGGCTCCGGGCAAGGAGGGATGAGGCCCCAGTGCATCCTCTGCTCTCCAGTCTGTGCCGTGAGAGGCTCCATCACCTTCCACCAACAGAGTGGGAATTAGCTCCCCAAAAATCCCAAACCTGGCCTGGGCCAGAGCCCACCAGCAGACAGGATCCACACAGGCTTTTCCTCTCCCTTTCTCTGGAAACAGGAGTTGGGCTTAAAAATTATGAAATTAGGGACCTTTCCTACCCACCTTGGATCAAAAGGCCCAAATGTTCCTCTGTATGCCCAAATCCTGGATAAAATGAGTTCCAGGGTAAGCCACAGCCCAACTCCAGTTTTAGGGGCTGGAAAAAGCAATCCAGTTTTGAGAGTTGTGTTAATCACCAGGAATTTGCAGTACTGTCCTGAGCACTCTGAGGGAGAGTTTGGGTTGGAAAAGTGGCTGGGGTGGGAAAAGCTGCCCCTGATCCTACTGGACGTTGAGGGGATGATTCCCATGGTGGATCTGACCTCAAACCCAAGAGGCTGGGAACCGAGTGCTTGGAAACCAATCCCTGCCTGGAGATGGGCAGACATTGCCTCTGTGGGAGGAGCAGCCGTTTGTAACAATTGATTTTCTGCTGTTATTGCTCCCTTTTTCCATTCTCACTGGGAACATCCCAACCCTGGCACAGAGTGCTACATAAGATCCCCTCAGGATCACCAC
>VZTB01000290.1:27410-44789 GCA_013397245.1 Thryothorus ludovicianus
CCACACCTCTCCAAACAGCCCCCACACATCCATGTATCCCACAACAGCCCCCACATATCCACATCCCTCAAACAGCCCCCACACATCCACCCCAAACCAGACCACAGACCCACAACCCCCACAGCTCTCAGGATCACCCCCCCAGAACCCCACACCGCCAGGAGCTCCCCACGAGGGGGTTTGGGGAGCTTGAGGAGCACTGGGATGTGTCCCCCCCCGGCTGGGCCAGACCTGGAGCACGATGGCGGGCACAGAGAAGATCATGGCCTCGTTGAACACAGGGTTGGTGTCTCCCCTCTTCACTGCTGTCTTCTTCTTGCTGATCTTCCTCCCGTCCTGCAGCAGGTACACCTTGACGAAGGGATCTGTGCCAAGGGGAGGAGAGGGGTCAGTCACAGGGCAGTGTGGAGAAAGCCGGGGACCCTTTCTGGTGGCCCTTCCCGGTGTCCTCACGGGGAGCCACTCCCATACAGCAAATGGGATAAATCAGGACAAATCCCACCACGGAGCCCCACTCACCTGCAGTCACCTTCCCGTTGCTCCACACGAGGTTCTTGGCTTTGACCACCACCACCGTGAGCCGCTCGGCCGTGGGCAGGTAACTCAGGGAGAGCAGGATCTCCCCCACCGTGTCCACCGCCTGCGGGACACAACATCCCGGACACAACGACGTCCCGCTGCCCCCGCCCCAAGGCCCAGCCGGGAGGAGGGGCTCTCCTGGCTCACCTTGTTGGTGTCCTGCAGGTAGAGCCAGGCGTTGAAGGGGCGCGTGGCCAGGTCCAGGTCGGAGAGCTTGAGCTCGGCCACGCCGGTGCTGACGCTGCGCTCGTCCTCGTCGATGCCGAAGACGGAGAAGCGCAGGCTGTTCTCCTCCAGCGCCGCCGGATCCAGCGGCACCGAGAAGCGCTCGTCGAAGGCCACGGAGTAGGAGCTCCTCTGGATCTGCCACGGGAAGAGGGGAATGTTGCGGTGTGTTTCAGATACCCCAGGCCTCTCCCAGATGTACCCCTGCCAGGTTTGTCAATCATTCCTCCTNCTGGTGAAAAGGCCTGGCCAGCCATGCAGTTGGGATTCTGGTGGAGCTGTTGCAGGATTCACAGGCCTCTGGGCCAGGAATAAAATACTGAATCAAAACCCTCCATCAGAACCAGCTCCATTCCTTCACCTTCGCCTTGGAATCTCTCAGCCAAAGGTAACCCTGAGCTCCTGCAGGCCTCTACTTGTCTCCCAACCCTTAGCTGCAATATCCTGAGAGCCTGAGGTACCACTGGGGTGAAAATACCAGAGCTGCCAAACAGGCAAACAGCAAGGGCCAGCCAGCTCAGGCACAGCCTCCAGGTAATATTGGATCAAACCCCAACAGGGGATAGCCCTGGCACCCGTGGGGCTTGGGGCTGCATCCCTGCTCCACCTTATTTCATGGGAATTGCACAGTGAGGGCATCCCCAGGGCACGCCCCATGCAACCGGGATGATTTATTCCCGACCTGACCACAGCAACTGCTTGGGGTGGAAATCAGGGCTGTGACTTGTCCCAGTGCCTGTTAATTCCTTTAATTAGAGAATCAGCGTTGGCCCAGTGCTCTCAGATACATCCCAAGCCCCGGGGGATTGTGGATGTGCACCCGGCTTGGCCGTATCTGGCGACAGGATTTATGGTTTCAAGGTGTAACCCCCAGCTCTCCTCCAAGCAGAACCAACTCCTGAACGTGCCCAGTGGGAATGGTGCTGTTTGGCTGATGTTGTCCTGTGTCACTTCATTCCCTGGGAGCTGAGGCAGCAGCAGTTCCCATGGCTCATCCTGCAGGTCCTGATCCCAAAGAACAGGTGCAGGGGAAATGCTCTGAAGTGATGGATTTTTTTTCCCCCTACTCCAGACCTGTTTCAGCATCCAAGCTGTTACTGGCAAACCAGGGGTTTTCCCATGGGATGGAATGCTGCAGCCTTGGATAGCATGGAGCAAGGTGGAACCACCAGCTCCCCAGAGCCACCCAAATCTGGGTGGAGAAGGGACCCCTCTGTGGGGCTGTGTCACCCCAAAAGCCCCCCAGGAGAGGGTACATCTCCCCCAAGGACTCTCTCCTGTCTCAGTCAGACCCTAACCCCTCTCCATCCCTGGGACAAAGGACACAAAGGCAGCACCTGCCATTCCTGCCTTCTTAGTCCATGCTCTCCCACTGGATACCACCAACCTCCAGAGTCCCCAGGGGATTGAAGTTCGTCCGTGTGAAGAGCAGATTTTAAAGCCCTGCAGATTTTACAGACTGTCTGTCTGCAGCCCACGCTGTATTTTGGGAGCTCTGGATCAAGTACAACCAAACAGGAGCTGCTATTTAAAATCCCTCCAGAAGCACTGGGAGAAAAACATGGCTGGGCCTTTATCTGTGGCCTTGGGGCAGCCAAGGAAGTAAATTATGCTGGTGAATTATAAATAATGAGACTAAATAATAAATATCTCCAGAGCATAAATAAAAAGCCAGAGATTTGGATGGGAAAATGGTCTAAAAGGGCACTGTGGAAATATTTTGGAGGCAGCAGCCAGTTTGTGTGGATGGATGGAGCAGCACCTCCACCCCAGTGGAGAGGTGCCTTAACGGGATGCACATTCCCACTCCTTGCTGGAATATCCTGACTAAATTAAACAGACCCTGCATTAAAGAAGCTGATAGAAGAAAATTGAGGCTCCTGCTTTCCAAAAGCGGATTTTGAGGCACTAAAAAAGGGAGGTTTTGCCCCAGACCCAGCCCTGCTTGTGGCTGTCAGTGCCACCACAAGGATTTTCCACTGCTGCATCCTTTGTGGGGAGGGAAAAGTGTTTCGGCTGCTGTGGGAAAGAGAGGGACTGTGGGGACTCAGGGGACTCTGGGACCATGGCAAGACACCAGCAGCACCTGCCCAAACTGCCACTGCCACCAAAATCCCACCCCAGGCCACAGCCTCCTTCCCACCGCAGGGACAGGCAAGCAGGAAAAGTTGCCACCAGCCACGCTCGAGACAACAAAGTCAGCCCAAATCCCAGCTAAGGGGGAGACATTCCTGCCTCTGCCGGGTTTCTGATGTGCAAACCCACCTGGGACACCCCTCAAAGTTCTGTGCCAATCCAGAGCTCTCTGCTCTCAAACCCCATCCCTGCTGTGGGGGGCTGAGCCCCACCCCAAAATCCCCTTTCAACCACATCCACCCTTGAACTCCATGCTCCCAAACCTCACCACCTCCCTGGGAAGCTGATATATCCCAAATCCTGTGCCAGGCATTTCTGAACCCGGCATGCCTGGAGCTCCCCGCCCCCAAACTCCACCGCTTCCTTGGGAAACGCGGCCAAGAGACGCTGCCACCCAAAACCCCAGGGTGAGCCACGCGTGCACAGGGGCCTGTGGGGGGGTCTGGGTGGGAACGAGGGGCTCACTCGGGAGATGCCGACGATCTGCTCGGCCGGGAGGAGGCTGATCCGCATGAAGCAGGACTCGAAGCGCGCATCCTCCTTCTCCAGCAAGTCCTTGCCCTGCAGCAGCGTCACGTGCAGGGCGGCCGCCCTCCCGTCGTACTCCATGGACACCTCCACCTGCCCCACGGTGAAATCCTGCCCGAAGTTGTTCCCGATGGACGAGATGGAGTTGAGGGAGTCGGCCGAGATGGATTTCCGCAGAGGGCCGTAGTGGGCCAGGCCCAGGTCTCTGCCCATCAGCTCCAGGCTGCCCAGCTCCTGGATGCTCTCCAAGGTGTCCTCTGCCCTCAGGCTGCCCTTGCGGGACGAAGAGCTCCGACCCGGCGCCCGCTGCGATCCCTGGGCCAGCCCTCGCTGCCAGGGAAAGGAAAGCAGGCGCTGCCATCCATCCCGTCCATCCCATCCATCCCATCCCTCCATGCAGAGCCGGACAGCTGGGCTTCTCCACCGCCTCCTTGGCCGCATCCCGGCCCCTGCCTGGCCTCAAGCTGCCGCGGCAGCGAGCCCGGAGCTTCCCGCAGCTCCCAGCTCCAGCGATCCCCTCAAAAGCTGTGGCAGCACCAGGTTGCTGCCTGTGGCTGCTCCCCCCGCGAAGGGATCCAGGAGATATTCCCACCCCTCCAGCATCCCGCGTGCTACAAAGGGAAGGAGACAAACGCAGCTTTCCCCTCTACCTTGCTCCTGCTGTCCGGGCACGCCGCTCCGTATTTCCGCTCCAGGTACCGGTAGTCATAGTTGGGGAAGGGGGACGGGGCCGGGTAGCTCCCGGAGCGCCAGAGCTTCCACAGGTTGATGGCTGCGATTCCCAGCAGCGCCAAGGCGCCGGCGGCGTAGAGCCCGATCTCCCACCGCGGCGGGCTGGAGGCCACTGCAGGGGACACGGGGGCTCCGTGAGCCGGGCACAATCCCGGGAATGAGCCTTCAGCCTCCGCCGCTTCCACGCCGGGAATTCGGCTCCAAGCTCCGAGGGTGGGATGGGCCGAGGAAGGGATAAAACCGCAGCTCCCACCCGGGTGGCCGCAAACGGGTCAGGCAGAGGCTCTGCCAGCCGAAAAATGACAGCCTGGCTTGGCTTTCCCGGGAGATGAAGTTCTCCTGGGTCCCAGCCCCGCTTCCCAGCGACGGGCTGTGTCACTCCCGAGGTGCCGGGGGTCCCTTTGCCAGCTGCGGCTCTGTGCCACTGACAGATGTGCACAGCGCACATCTGCATCGCCCTCGGCCCAGCTGGGGATGCCAGGAAAAGCCGGGAGCAGGGAGAAGCCAAAGGAAAAGCTGCTGGAAACGGGCAGAGCGGGGAGGGAGCGCCGGGCTCGGCTGCGAGCGGCTCCTGCTGCATTGCACCAGCCTCCATCGCTCCCGCGCCGAACCGGCACCAAGCGCCCCGGGCAGCACAGGGAAAGGGGGAAAGAGAGGATTTCTCATCCCGGAGGGTTGCCGGGGAGTTCTCCGGCATCAGCACGCCGCAGCGCTCCCTCCTTCGGAGCCGGAAAAAGCCCAAAGCCAGGCTGAACTCCCACATCGTATCCGAGCGCAGGGACAACCTGCTGCTCCCCCCAGCCCTCCTCCAGCAGGAACAGCAGAAGGAACGGAGTATTCGCATCCAAAGCACCTGCTTTGGATGCGGGAGCAGCCTATAGGGATCTCCGAGGTTAAACTTCGGGATGGGACTCGGCTGCTGTTTCATCCACCCAGACCCACACCCCTAAAAGGCTCTGCTTTATCCCTGCATCCCAGCTAATGATGCTGTGGGAAGCATTTGGAGGTTCCCAGTACCAGAGCTCCCAGGCTCCTGCTATGGCAGAGGGGCAAAAACTGGGAACAAAATTGGGAATGAAAATAAAAACAACAGAATAATCTTTAAGCGGCTCCCGTGTCTGAGGAACTCCGAGAGCAAATCCCAGGTGAACTGGAACCTGCTTCCCCCTCATTCCTGCCCTTTTACAAGGGCTGAGTACTTGTGCTGGAAAACTTCAAGTTTTAAGGGTTTTACCCTTGTTTTAAGAAACAAAACCCAGCGGGCACATGGAGCAGAGGGCTCTCCCCATGGAAAGCAGCGAGGAACAGCCAACCCTTCCCCAAAAAAACCTCGTTGTGAGCACCAGCAGCTCTGCCCCAAACCCCTCCCGGGCTCCCTGGGGAGGACTCACCACTGAAGCGGGATCTGCTTACGTGCCCAGTGTCCATGGCAATCGCTCCCTGCGAGCGGGACAGCCTGGAATGCACGAGACACGGCGTTAGGATGAAGGGGAAGAACTCAAAAATTGACTGCCTTGTGATTTTCCAGCAGGGATGCTCCATCATCTCTCCCCCTCCATTGCTCCCAGCCTCAGCTCATCTTCCAGGCGCTGAGCAAACGCGCTGAAGCCTCTGAGCCACCAGCAGGAGCTGAAGGAGGGACAGGAACCCTCGGGAAGGGGCAGAGCCGCTCGATTTACCTCGGGAGCCTTTAAAAAGGCGACATTCCCAGACTCTCTGTGTGTGGACATCCCCCCTCCAGGAGCCCTCAAAGCCTTTTGCTGCTTTTCCAGCTGAAATCTTCCTTTGCCTCCCGCAGTTTCCCAGCCTCTCCCAAAGCTTTGCCCTGGCCCCAGCCAAGGGGGGCAGCCCCATTCCCCTATTTTGGGAGGAATTCACTGCGGGGTTTAGGGGATGCTGTTCCCCAGGAATCAGCTCCTGCAGTGGGAAAGCTCTGTCGCAAAAAGGGTTTCCCCAAAAAAGGGTTGAAAGGAAGTTGATAGGAAGCTGCTCTCCCAGGCAGATCCTAGCACAGGCACCATGGATGCTGAGGGGGATTTATCCAAGCCAGCTACTCCTACTGGGAAAAGGGGGATTTGGAATCCCCAAAAACACCCAACAAGCAAATCCAATGGGAACTGACCAGCACTCCCTGTTCCCTGGCATCCGTGCCAGGTGGGATCAGTGGGATCCCACAGAACCCCACGGGGACACAATCTGGGCACTGCATCCCCCCACATCTCCCTCAGAGCCCCCCAGCCTTTCTCCAGAATTCTCAAAGCCCACTCATGGAGCTGGATTGGCCTTGGACAGACGGTTCTGCAATATTTGGGTCCCACCTTCCAGCTCCCCTTGGGCACTCACAGCCTCAGGTACTCAGGCACTGGTGGGGGGGGTGACCAACTCCCCCCAAAACCATCCAGGCTTGGATTTTTACAGGTAAAAGTGGGAATTTCATGGCATGGAATATCAGCTGTGCTGTGCTGGCCTGGCCTGGCCCCCTCTGCAGGGGCACACGGCCCATTCTTGAGATAACGGGAGGAAGGGGAGCCCTAAATGTAACCCAGAGTGCCAGGGATGCTGGGATGGGGCTGGGGGATGCCCAGTTCCTCCCCACCCTCCTCCCTCTGGCACAAATCTCCCTGTGCAATGGATAAACCAGTCCCATCCTGGCTGAGAACGTGCTGAGCTCACGTTATGGGCTGAGCTCAGCTCAAGGCCCGCTTTGCTGTTCAGTGCTGAAAATTGACATCTTAACAGAGCAATGTGATGGAGATTTACCCTGAACTGCCTCTTTTCATGCCCTCAAAAGCCCCTGTGCCCAAGCAAGGCACTCTGTTCCTCTCCCTGCTTCCCAGTTATTTTTAATAGGAAAATAGCAAAGTTTTCAGGACTGACTTTCCCTGCAGGAGGACAAACATCCCCTTTAACCCCCCCTCCATCTCTTCCCAATTTCTTCTAAAAATTAAAAGGAATTAGTTTTTCTTTGCTTTCAGAGCTTCTCTCCCCAAAACCTCCCTCTCTAATGAGCTCTAAGCAGAGAGTTAAGCAGATTTCCAAGGCATCACCTGGAAAGAGACTGCAGTGCTCAGCACTGGGATGAAACCCAGAGGTATTTTCCTATTAGGAAAACAGCATCAATCTCTCCTGAGCGAGGAAACGGGGGTGGAGGTGCTCGGGGAAGGATTTATGGCTTTTTTTTTTGTTAACTAAGCTCTTCCCTGGAGCATTGCACCGAGCTGCTCTGACATCCCCCTGACCTGCTGCTCAAATCCCTGGGAAATCAAGCCTGAGGCATTAGGAAGGAAAGAGGCACTGCTCTCCCACTGCTGGAAGCACAAGGATTGATGGATTTTTCACCCACAGACCTCAAGATCAGGCTGCAGAGCCCTGGTTTGGGGTGCAGAGACCCAGAAAAGGGTGCAGAGTCCCAGGTTTTGAGAGCCCTCTCCATCCATCCCAATGCCAGGGCAGCTTCATTTTCCTTGGGAGCTGCTGCAGAGCTCAGGTCCCTTTTCCTGCTTGGAGGGACAATAAAACAGCTCGCCAAAAGAGAGAAAAAACAGCATCAAAGCCGCCTGCCCCCTCTGGAAAAGGGGATCCCCCAGCCTTCATGGGATTGCCACCTCACTGCTGCCAAGGCCACAGGCACAGAAACCCCAATTGCTGATCCCAAAGCACCTGGACCAACCTGGCTATGAGCTCCCCGAGCACGCTGCAGTCCCCAGATGTCCCAATCCAGGTTCCAGCGATCTCCCTGCTCATCCCTCCCCTCCGTCCTGCCCCAGACACCCATGGCCGGTGTGCTGAGCCCGGGCTAAACTCAGCGCTGCCCTGCCAGCCTCTTCCACCCCTCTCCTGCCCCCTCCAGCCCTGCCTGGCCTCCATCCGCAGGGCACAGAAGCGGGATGGAGTTTGCTCCTGCCTCGAATAAAGACACATCCCAAACTTGCCAAAACAGAAGGATTTGGGTTCTGCTCTCACCCGTTGCCCTCCCCAGCCCCCCAGCAGGGCACACATCCCACCCGAGCCGGTGCCCCCCGCGCTTTACCTGGACAGGTACAAATCCTCAGGGATCTGCGGGGAGCGCGGGGACCCCCGGGCGGCCCCGGCATCCGCCGAGCTGTGTCCGCTCCCACGGGGGAGGGGGACCCTGCGACCCCCGGTGGGGACCGGGCAGAGCCCCCCGCGCCGCCCGGGGGTCCCCGAGCTCAGTCCCGGGATCCACGGGCCTCCCCAACCCCGCGATGCTTCCCGGCCGCGGGGACCGGGCAGAGTCCCCCGCCGCTGCCCGGGGGTCCCCGCGGGTCCAGAGCCCGGGATCCGGGATGTCCCCCCCGCAGCCGGGATGCTTCCCGGCGGTGCGGGACCGGGAGCGGCTCCGCTCCCTCGTCCAGCCCAGCCCGGGGCGGAGCCGCCGCTCATCCGTGCCATGAGCGGGGCGGTCTCTGCGCTCGCCAGACCCTCCCCGGGGCTTGGCTCAGCCCGGCACGGCCTGGGGATCCCGGGGGTCTCTCACTCTGGTTTGCCTGCCAGGCTCCCAGCTTTCCTGAGGAAGTTGCCAGAAAAAAAAAACCATAAAAGAAACAACCCAACAAAATTC
Organism: Thryothorus ludovicianus; assembly: GCA_013397245.1. Taxonomy (NCBI): domain Eukaryota; kingdom Metazoa; phylum Chordata; class Aves; order Passeriformes; family Certhiidae; genus Thryothorus; species Thryothorus ludovicianus. Next base: position 36,193 of record VZTB01000290.1, read on the forward strand.
ATCCTAAACCCCTGCAAGCACACCCCAAATCCCCAAATCCCAGCCAGGAGTGAGGAGGGACAATGCCAGATCCTTCATCCCACACCAGAGACCCTCTGCTGTGTGCCTGGCCGTACCAGGCTTCCCCAAATCCCACCTCCCAGGGACTCCCTGGTCCATCCCACTGCATCTCCAGCTGCTCCTCCCCACGGACCCTGACGAGCGTTTCTCTCCAAGTCCCCTCCCCTTGGCCCTGAAAGGGTGCAGAGCCCCTCGGGCTCTCTGGGTCACCACTCCAAAGCCGAATCCTTGGGTTCTCCCTTGTCCCAAACACCTTCCAGCTGTGTGTCCCTCCTGGCCACGGGGAGACCTGGAGCTGTCCAGCAAGGTCTTGGCTTTGGATGTTCCCAAGAAAAACCATCAGATCCTCTCCCTCTGCAGCAGAAAGGGAAACCTTTTGGGATCCAGCCCCAAAAGCCCCTCGGACAGTTTGGCTCCATGCCCACCACACCATGACTTTTGAAAGACTGTGCCTTCACACCCTTCCGTGGGATCTTCCCTTTCCCTGCCTTCACATCCATGGCTTCAGCCACCTCACCTTAATGTCAGGCAACTTCCAGGACAGCAAGGAGCAATTTCAGACAGCAGGAGAAACACTTTGCTTGGAGAAAATGGAATAATTGTGATTTTGTGGGGAAAAATCACCCACACAACTTGAGAAGAGAGGTCAGAGGCCAGGGAGCAGCACGACATTCCAGAGGACCTGTGATTCCCAGGAACACCCACATGCAGCCACAGGGCCAGCTCAGTGCTGGCTGCAAGCTCCCTGCTCTGGAAAGATCCGGGGAGGGCAGCACGGGGAGATGCTCCCATGATCTTCCTCGTAGGAAGTTCATTTTCCAGGAGAAAACATGGCAAGTTGTGACTGTACCAAAAACACTGCCTGGGTGGGAGCTGCCTCCTCCTGCAGCCAAGGCTCCTTTCCATGAGGCTTCATGGCTCTTCCTCTGGGTACAGCTGGAAAAGAGCAGGCCATGGTCCTCAGCCACTTGCCAAAGCTCCTCTGCATCCCCAAGGATGTAGCAGGATGTCCCTCTGCAGGACAGCCTGGGACCCAGCACCCTCCTGCAGGGCACCTCAGGGCTCACCACTCCAGACTCTGGGCAAAAGTGACCCCCAGAGCTGTTCCAGATGGGACTGGATCAGGCTGAGGTTTGGAAATCTCCAAGCTGGGCACCTGGATTCATCCAGCCTCACACAGACACCAAGTCTCCTATTAAAAATCTCTCCTTTTTAAAGCCAATACTTACCTTTGGTCAGGCTCTCCATGAAATCGGTGTGACCACAGGTGGGAGACCTGTTCCAGGAGAGCTGGACACTCCTGTGTGTGGAAGCAGGAGCTGGCCACCCACCTCTGCCCTCTCCACAGGGAGGGTCGCATTTTAGGTCATGCCAAATGTCATTCCCATGAGGGCTCTTGGCTTCCCTCCATCTCCTCCCTATGAGGCTGCTTCGAGCACTGCTCTGAGACAATCACAAAAGGATTCCTAAATCCAGGCGAGTTTGCAATGACCAGATCCCACCTTTTTCCCTGAAAATCTGGACACATTCCTTGCCTCAAGGCCCAGCATCCACCCACCCATCCTGAGTGCTGAAAGGGACACAGCCCAAACCCCCTCAGTCCCCTGGCTCTGTGTGTGAGGTGATAAGAGGACCCACATTGTCCCAAAGGACAAACTAGCACACAGAACTACATGGACAGGATCCAGACTGTCCCTGGGATCCCTTGGATGCAGACAGATGAGTCAGTGGTTCACGTATGAGGTCAAAGCTCCCAGATCTTTCTGGATATTCCTCACCAGCTGTTGCCAGCACAGGTAAGTGGCCCTTTGATGGGAGAGAGGTGTAGTGACAAGTCCCCCCAGTTCACCTGGCCACCTCCCCAACTGGGGATTCCCGACTTTCAGACGGGCCATTGCCCACTTTTTATAGCTGGAAAGCATTTGAGACACTAAAGCTGGGAATGTTGGCATACAAGACCAAACTGGATAAAAAACCCAGATGTGTGCTGGGCAGCAGCTCTGCAAGTTCCTGCCGCTTCAAACGTTTGGGGTTGCACTCTTGGAATTGTGCTGTGGTGTTTGTGTCATTTTCTTCTGGATAAACACTTCCCTGAAAAACAGCCACACTGGATTAAGCAGTGACAGGGTGACGTCAGTGCCCAGGACAGCGACGCAAGGGCTCGGAGCAGAGGGTACAGAATCCATGTGGATTAGTGGAGATCTCACATTTTGGAATAACGACCTGGGGAAATAAAGCAGCCCAGGTTTCCAATTCCCTTTCCAGGATGCTGAGTCACCAGCAGAAACACTGCCTGGCTCAGGATGCTCCCCGGTTGAGCTGGGCCAGGGACGTGCTTGGCCTGGGCCTGCTGCTGGCAGGGGGGACAGGGGGTGTGACACTGCAGGCTCAGCCTTCCCAGATAACCCTCACTCTGGAGCCATCCTGGAAGGAACAGGGCAGTGACAAAGCGTGGCAGAGCCTGAGGTGCCCCTGTCAGACCCCAGGGCAAACCCCTTGCAGTGAGGACACAAACCCAGCTGAGGATAAAGCACAGAACTCCAGACTGATGGGACACTCCCAGTTTCTGCTTGTGACACATTTTACTCCGCAGAGCGAAGGCAGGTTGACCTTTTTCACTTCACCTTCCCTTACATTTAAGAGATGACCGAGACTAAAAGAGAAATTAGAAATAAGAGCTAAGGAGAAGCTGTCTGTCTGCCCAGAGCTGGGACACACCACCCACGTGCTGCAGGCCGCTCCAGGACGTTGGAAGTCAGCGGGATGCCCTGCAGAGGGGCTGGAGCAGCAGTGCAGTGTGGTACATCCTGTGCCAGCAACGCAGCTTGGCCACACAGCCCCGTGTACCTGTGGTTACCTCGCTGAACACTCCACCCAATCCTCCTCCACAGCTCCAGGTCGTTCCAGCAGGAAGAACAGAATTCATTTCCCGTGCCTGGTCTCTGTACACTCCAAAACAAGTGTTCCTAATGCCCAAACGCCCCACGGAGCTCTCAGTTCCCTGGGAATGGAGCAGCAGATCCCTGTGTGCCGGGCTCTGAGCCCCGTCTCCACACCTGGGTCCGAGGAAGACACAGAGCGCCCGGTGAGGGCCCCGCCCGTGTGCGGGGTCAGCGCTGACCTCCCTCCACACAGACTCCCTCCAGCCCTGCCCAGGTGACACGAGGAGAGGGAGGGCTGCACCAGTGCCATCCTCCCCCGAGAGGATTCCCACACGCTGGAACGCTAACAACGACAATTAGGAGTTAGGTAGGATAAGGTTGGGACTGTGCACCAGGCCCGCTCGGGCACCGTGAGTTCCCGTCAGTCCCGTGTCCGCGCTCAGAGCTTCCTCTCCCGGAGTTTGTTCCCGTTGGGTTCATCCAGCAGGGCTGAGTGTCCGTCCCCGTTGCTCAGGCATTTGTCCTTCTCGTGCCTGTGCTCCTGCTTCTGCCGCCGGATCTCCTTGTACCGCAGGGTGATGTCCCTGCAACACACACAGCACACCATTCCAGCCCGCAGGAACAACGGCAAGGGAAGCTCTCTGCACGGAGCTTCCTGGGGATAACAACTCGCTGGGGCCTCTGGCTGGGCACTTCTACAATTGCTGGTGGCACTGATTCACTGGCAGTTTGTGTTTCTGGCGGGTGGCCTGGCTCTTCCCACCTCTGTCAGAGCACAACAGCCAATCCTGCAGGAGCAGCCACTGCTGCCCCCTCCACACAGCACTGCACTTCAAACAACCGTGGAATGGTTTGGGCTGAGAGGGATCCTAAAGCCCATCCCAGTCCACCTCCCTGCCGTGGGCAGGGGCACATTCCACTGCCCCAGACTGCTCCATCCAACCTGCCTGGGATGGGGCAGCCACAGCTTCCCTGGGCATCCTGTGCCAGAGCCTCAGCATCCTCATTTTTTCCCACCACACCTCACCCTGCTGTCAGTGCAGAGCCATTCCCCCTCGGCCTGTCCCTCCAGTCCCTGATACACAGAGTCCCTCTCCAGCTTCCTTGTGGATCCCATCCAGTACTGGAAGGCTGCTAATTCCTTAGGCCCTGTGCAGCTGCTTTCCATGACCCAGACAGGAAACTGCCAGGATCAGGCCCAGAGAATTCCCTGCCTATATCAGAACTTGCGCCCACCCAGCAGAGCTGTGCTCTCTGCCCAGGCAGTCCCAAGGAGCACACCTGAGAACAGGGGTTGAACAAATCCTGCTAAAACCCTGACCAGCCCTGAATGCAGCCCCACCCACCGAATGAAGAAGCGCCAGGCTGTCCAGGTGAGCACCAGGATAATCCCCAGGATCCAGCACTGGGTGATGTAGAAGGGCAGGGAGAGGGTGAGCGTGTAGGGATCGTACTTGACGACGATCAGGAACTCCGTGGCAGTAATAGCAGCAACCAGCCAGGCCTGCTGGCCCAGCTTCTTGTGGAACTTCCTGCAGGAGAGACACAGACAAAAACGTTTCGTTGCTGTAAAATTAGGGATGTGGAGAAATCTGCACAAAAAGACAGCTGGGGCAGTGATTTCATTCAGCTCTGCACAGTCCTACAAGTCTAGTTCAGATCACACGTGCACTAAGGCTCTGCAGGATGACACTGTCACGTTGGTGTTACTTCAGTTTCCTCTCAGAGGCTCTAAAAGCAAGAAAAGTTAAACTTCATCACCACACAATGCAGGGAAGTGTCCCCATTCCCAGGTACATCCACACAAAATGATTCTCTGACCAGCCTGAGGCCAGCTGATGTTCAGGGTACAGTTCAAAACGGGAGCTTCTCACACACGAGGCCCAGAGCCACATTTGACACCAATGTGTAGTTCAAGCTACACCAAACTATCCAAATACACCAGGAAAAAATATGGACTAAATCAAGTGTAGGTGATTGCTGATGCAGAGGGGATGAGTGTATTCCTTCTTAAAAGGTATCCTGCCTGGATCATTTCGGATGAAAGGACTGCAGAAACTGCTCCAGGTGGTGACAGATTAAATGGGCAGGGACCAGCCCTAACCCAAAGGCAGAGAGATGAAAGGAAGCAGCAGATCTCTCACAGGGAATTCCAGTTGCTGGGATGATGAAGGCAGCCTTCTGCTCTGCTGGGCTGCTTCCTCCTCTGCCATCCTTTCCCTGACAACAGAATCAAAGATAACCCCAACAGAAGAGCTGAGTAGCCCCTAAGGCTGCCAAGGAAGAGAGCTGGTTTCCTGCCCTAATACTCAGGAAAGATGTGAAAGATTTTTCTTGTGATGGAGATAAAAATTCATAGCCTTTATGCAGATTCCTTGGAAATGACAGGAAGACTCCAATCAGGAATGTGTGTCTAGGTCAAATGCTACAAATGCATCAAGACACTCCTGGTCAGGAATATTTCACACACATCCAGTCCTCGGGAACCCAGAGGCAGAGTGTGGTGTGTGAGGGCTGGAGAAAGCTTCACCCCTCTTCTGGAACTATTGCAATTCTAGGCACTACACTGTCCCCACACTCAGCCCAAGGTGCTGCAAGCAAAGGCCCAGAACTGCCTGCAGATACTCAGAATGCTGAATGGGAAAAAGAATTCACATTGGAATTTTACTGCCTTCTAGACTCAACATTGGGCTGGCTGAAGGGACCTCATCAGCTCATCCCAGACAATCCCATCACCACCAGACAAGGCAGTGAGGCCCTTTTTTGTCAAGGAAGGGCAATGGAACATTCCAATCCTTAAGCATTAAGAGTTTCCAAAAGGAAAAGCTCAGCAAGGTTTCCCATGTGATATAAGCTGGGAGCCTCTGGTCCAGCCTGCTCATCCCAGCAGGAATAATGCACTGACTTTCACGCTTCCCCTGCTCTTCCCCTACAACACCATGGGAAGATTCCTTGGCTTGAAACGATGTGCAAGTGAAGCTGGTAAATGGGGGCAGATCCTCTCTGCCTGGATGGCCTGGAATGCAGGAAGGAATTACAAAACTCTCCACAGAGAAGGTACCAGGTAAGAGCGGGTGCTCATCTCTGCCCTGCTGCAGGAGCAGCCTGATGTCAGCTCTGGGGGGCATCAAGCAGAGTCAGGAACCCCAGGATGTGGGGGGCAGTCACCTCCCCCAGCAGGGAACACAGCAGAAGGTGGTGGCAGTGATGGGGACATCAACAATCGGAACGAGGGATGAGGCACTGGCGAGGGCTGGCTCCCCCAAATTCCAGTGTTGTGCCACGTGGTGGAACAGAGGGCTAAGGAGCTTTTCCAACCCCAATACAAGAAGATGAATGGTGCTAAGGAGAGGAGCTCAGCAGCGAGGCAGAGACTCTTCTTACCTGTGAGTTTGAGGCACGTCCCAAACCAGTAGCTCCAACACCAAGGGCAGGGCATCCTGCCCCTGCGGAATGTCCTGAATTCCGACTAAGCAATGTGGGCTGGCCCTTCTTCCCAGTTCTAGGAGTCAAAGCCTTGCAAGGGAAACTGATCTTCAGACCAGGTTGGAACCCTAAATTCTGAACACAGACACTTTTTTGTGTTGGTCAGCGACAGACAATGAACACCCCTGGAAGCCAGGCGGTGCCTTAAGCTGAGGATGTGGGCTCAGGCAGATTGTGACATTAAAAGAAAAAGTGATTTTGAGAACAAAGCTTTCTCAGCTCTCACATGGTCTGCAGAAACAAAAGCAGCGAGGACAAATATGATGCTGAGGTGGGAACAGTCTCAAGTACATGCACTGCTGTGTGTGGTGCCTCACTTGCAGCACATTCTGCTGCCAAGGGCCTCTGACCTGCAAGAGGATGCCAGGAGAGCTCCAGAGGGCCAGGGGGAAGACAGCTCAAGAAAAGAAGTGCCCTTAAGAATCATATTATTTCAGTCTGTGCCCCGATGTCCCCAAAGGGCACATCCAAGGACTGCAGTTCCTGACTCTTGGTTTGGAATCAGAGCACAGCGCTCCTCTGCCCACAAGCCAGGGGCACTCCTGCTCATTTCCACATTCCCTTCTCCAAAGAAAGACCATTTACCAGACACTGAGTTTAACAGTGCACACACAATGCCCTTAACAACAGCTGCTCTCTGACCGGGGCAGTGAGAGTGGTACCTCCAAAACAAAAGAACACAAAGCAGATGCTTTGGGATTAGGCCTTTTTTTGTCCCTGACAAAAAGCTGAACTGGTGCCCGAGATGGATGCCAGCAAGCTGGAGCAAGTTCAAAACAAAGCACGTGGAGCTCGACATGGGAAGTACAGAGAGGTGGGGCTTACGGGTCGTCCATGAAGTCATAGATCTCCCTCATGGCCACTCCTCCCACGTTGACAAAAAACACGAGGCGTAGCAGCACCAAGTAGTGTTCAGGGGGCATCCACAGCACAAACTTCAGGTAAAACGTGTTCAGCTCTGCCAACAGAAACTGGGAGAAGAGTTGGAATTACATTTGGAAAATACCACTGGATGAAGGCTGGAATGCCCCTCTCTCCCTGAACGGCTCCTCTAGCGCATTTCTGCTCAGTATCACTGAGTGAACCATCAGCATCAAAACCAATTGGGTTTTTAAACATTTCCTCTATGCTGGAAGAGGCACTAAGCATCACAATAAAAAGCTGGACAAGCAGCACCTTCAAATTTCAAGCAAGTTTTTGAACTTCAAACTAAGAGTACTTGTACAAACGCTGAGGACAAATCCCAAAAGCACAGCTTTTCCTTTCCCAGTGGAGGGAGCCCCACCATAACAAGAGGCAAGAGCTGCACACCCTTGGGGGGTTGGGCTGTGTTGTTTTTTTCTCAGTTACTGAAACTCACCCTCCAAGTCAACTTGAGAAAGTTGATTATAAATTAAGAGCAAAATGTTCTCTCGAGCAGCTGCCCTGGCAATGTGCTTAAGGGAGCAGAGAGACACCAGATTGTCACTTCAAAAGAAGTGATAACAAAGGGCATTAAGCATTGCTAAAGCCCAAGGAGTGAGCCAGAACCTGAAGCTGCTTAGAATCTGTCAACTGAAGCTGGGATGTGCTGAAAGAAACATAATCCCACAGCCCAGTATAAATTCACTGGGATCTCTGTTGCAGCAGCACCTAAACCCCAACTTCTTCAGGGTGCATCCAGCAACCTTTTGGGGAAACATCTATTTCATTTATATTCTTAGTCCTCTCACAAAGCAGGTCTGGTGTGCTATGTGAGATTAGCCAGCATGTCCTGCAGCAGGAATCAGGTGCTGGGAGCTCATTCTGGCAAAACACAGAGCTCTGTCCTGTGCCACTGAACCTGGTTCATGCCCAGTGCCTCTGCATCACCACAAGTGTCACGGGGATGGATTTAGTTAAATTTCACAGCTGCTGGGTTGAAATGAGTTTGAGTTTCTCAGAGCAGAGTCAAGTGACACCCCATGGATGGCACAAAGGCCAAAGTCCCCTGGCTGGCAAAGGGGCAGAAGTGGGGAAAAAGGCATTTCATTTCATTTAAACTGCCCAGCTTACCCCCCCCATCAGTGTCATATGGGTGACAAGTTCATTTTCACAGGCACAGGTATGAATTTCAGATGCTGCATTTCCAGCATAAAACAATTCCACCACTCAGGTGCTGTCTGTGCAGCGAAATGTAAAAAAAAAAAA
>VZTB01000290.1:44816-68461 GCA_013397245.1 Thryothorus ludovicianus
AAAAAAAAAATCTAGGAGAACTGAATGATTTAAGCAGATCTGCACTTCAGAGGAGCCCAAGGCTTGGACACAGTCCTTTCCAGCTGTAATTTGCATAAAACTGAGGCATTTCAGCTACTTTCACCCACAGCCTGTGCTCTGGAGAGCAGCAGCTTGCTGAAAATCCAGAGATCCCAGTTTATATTCCTGCCATTGCCAGCAACAGTGGTCAGCAAGCAACCACCATTTTGCAGTGAATCTGTCACCTGTCCCAGAGACACAGACACAGCCCCCTGCTCCTCTGCAGGACTGGGAAGGGATCCAGCTAGGCCCCAGCTGCAGGATCATCCCCAGAGCTGTGGCCTGAGTTACAGAAGCTCAGGCAGGGGACAGAGGGGCCAGAGAGGTGTCCTCACCACGAAGATGATGCCACAGACAGCGAGCCACCTGCGCAGGCTGGAGGCCGGCTTCCACTCGAACTTCACCCAGCTGTACGGGGTGAACTGGAACACGATCCTCTTCATCTTGCCTCTGCAAGAAAGCAAAACAACCACTGCAGCTTGAGGAAAAAGCAGCATCTGCCAGTGTTCCCATTTAAGACACCAGTTCAGCTATGCAAAATGCCTCTGTTTACTCCATTAAAATCACAACTTAATGAGATTAGCTCTGAGCTTGTTATTTTAATTATCAATTTAAGCTTTAATATACTACACCCACTGTTGTAAGCAGTTCTTCTCTTCTCAGCAAAGACACTACAGAGCACAACGGGTCATTACTGGTACACAACTACAAGGGATTTATTAAATTTTAATTCCCGGTGTCCCAGTTCCTGTGAAGTTCTGGTTACTAGGGAATGCTAAAAGACCAAACAGATTCTTGCTGTGAATGGGAGTATGGTGCCAACTTGGATTCCTGCACCTCCTTAAACCATTTCATCAGATAAGCTCACTCCCAGCCAGCAGGCAATGTTTGGGACACACAGGTGTTATTTCCAACAATCCCATTCACAAGGTGAATAAAACTCTCCAACAAATCTTCTGCAGCAATAAGTCACCAGGTCCTGGAGTCACCTGAACATCTAGGAATTCTTTAATCCATATTAACCCAAACAGAACAACCAAGCTCTTGAACAGAGGCCCAACCTTTTCGCTGTGCCTGTGGAGTTCCCTCCTCCCCAACTTACTTGTAGGTTGGAATGTTCCAGAGTCCTTGCCACTTGTAGGTTTTCAAGGAAAGCCAGGACAGAGTCTTCATCCCACAGTAAATTCCTAACCCGTTACATAAGATCACATCCATTATCCACTGGAAGGAGAAACACAGGAATGATGCTGGGGAAGGAATACTAGAGCTTGGGAAAGGGAATCATGACAGACAGACCTCTGCATTCCAAGGAGTGGGACAGAGTCTTAATTCCACAGGTTTTCTGAAGCCTAAATAGCTCAGCTTGATATCTCTAATCATGCACTGACTTTTGGAAATACAATCATGGAGAAAATCATTCCAAGCTTGGGTATTTCCCAAAATCCATCCAAACACAGACCCAGAGCTGTGTGCCCTGACTACATGGAGTTCTGATCGCTCTGACACCTCACAGGAAAACAAAACACAACTTTAAAAGGGTGTCCCTTTAAAGCTCACACCAAGTTTTGCCTTTCTCTGCATTTCAGACTTCATTGCTTTGCACCGTCAGTAAATACTTGAAAATGTTCAGCTTTAGATTCTCCCTCTGGTGTGAAATGAACCCAAACAAATACTTAACCTCATCCAAGTAACAAAATTACAGAAACAGTGAAGGGCACAAACTCAACAGGGAGCAGTCACACACTGTGATACAATTCAGCTCTTATCACTTCCTCGCCCTCCCTGTAAAATCTGTATTCCCAAATAAACCCTGATCCCTGCAGCACGTACATGATCCCACCAGCATTCACTGAAGTTTGGGAGCTGGTGCTCCAGGCTGTACTCCAGGAACTCAAACATGACACTGATGATCATGCACATCCACCAGTCCCGAATCATCAGAGTCTGCAGGGAGAAAAACATCTTTAAAACAGCTGCTAAAATACATCTACAGTTGGAGATCTTGTCTCCAGTACCTGGAAAAGGATCAGGAAATGCAGGACAATTTTGTTTTCATCATGTGATGGTCCAAATGCTCACAGGCCTCTCAACTTATCAACATTACCAGTATAAGAGACAGGAATGACACTGAAGAAAACCACCTCCACCGCAGCCAAAAACCAGCACAGGAATACAGATTATGATAAATCCTGGTCAAATGGGATTCAGCAGGAGGCAAATGAGTTAAATGCATGGAATTACTGGGTGCTCAACCACCACAGGCAGCATCGTTCTAATAGTGCTCAGAAAAGGCTTTTATGGGCTCTAAATGACTCCAAAGTCACAATAATTTCTGATGAATGAGGCCCATTCATTCTCAATATTGCCATCCTGGTGCTTTGAGATTTGGGGAATAATCCAAACACAAGCCCATCTCTGTTTATTGAGACAACACACTCAACTTCCAGCTTTCAATAGAGAAATAGGTTAATATTTAACATATTTAAGAGAAAAACATGCTATGGCCCAGAGAAACTCCAGCAGCCAGTCTCCTTCCAGCTGGGCAGCCCAGTTTCTAATGCAATTCTCTTTGAAGAAAAGGATCCCAGTTTTCCAAATTTAGAATTCAGTTCATTAACAGAACAAGACCTGAAGTCCAGGTCTCCCCACGCTCAGCAAATCCACCTCTAGTTTTGGGGGATTCCCCAAACCACCCACAAAACATATCTGCACTTTTAAATGAAAATACAAACCAACAATTCCAGCTTGTTTTTAATAACAGTCGAGCTCTGTCACTTTGTTATTTGAATAGCAAACCCAAACTAGGTCTACAGGGGGCAAAATCTCCTGAGTTAGTCAGTCTGTTTGGGTTAAAAAAGGTAATATTTAGAGCAAAGGAATCAGCAAAACACAGCTGAACATTATGCCAGAGACAGGCACAGCTGGAATTCTTTTCACAGTTGGTTGATGCTGACTAAAAAGTAACAAGAATTAAACCACTGCCCATTTATTGGTTTAAAATCCTGATCTGATGCCATTGGGAAAGCAGCAGCAGCAACATCTGTGTTTGGGAATATCACTGTCACTGCCAGCCCCACACTCCACTTCCAAAGGTCATTGCATGTTGCTACAGGAATTAAATTCTTTATTGATTTGACCCCAGGATGAATCCCCGTGGAGGAAGGAAGGAGTCTGTTGATGTAACAAAGCTCTGGAAAGAAATGAGGTGGCCAAACACGGGCAGGAAACAGAAAAAAAGGGGGGGAAAGGCTTTTCACATATTGACATGCATTTTCATGTATTACAAACAGCCTGGTTTATGTGACCAAGGCCTGGCACCACAAAAGCAGTGAGGCTTTGGGAACGGAGGAGAGTCCTCAAGGTGAAATGAGCCATTCTTACCTTCAGGTACCACCCAAAAAAGTGAGCAGGAACAAATCCATCCAGCTTGTCCTGAAAACCAAGAAGAGAGTGAAGGTCACAACTATTTTTTTTTTTTTCCTCCAAGAAAAATGCAGCAATAAACTTCTATTTCCCCCATGAATACTTGCATTCCTTTATCAGGAAAGAATTTAGCAGAGCTTCTTAAATCTTACCAGCCCTGCCAGTCCCTGGGCACAGTGCCTTTCCCTCTACTTTTATAAGATCCCAGTTTTCCCAGTTTTTGATGCACTGAAGATTTAGAGGGCAGACCCAAAGGATTCAGGTGCTCCTCACTCCATTAATCAGGGAGCTGTAAACAACCATCATTCCTTTGCCCTGGAATTTCTGCCAGAGAAAAACTTGATGGTTTTTAGGACTCAGAAAAGTGCTGTTGGAGGAACCTGCACTGGTGGAAGGTGTCCTTGCCCGTGGCAAGGGGTGGGGCTACATTATCTTTCCAACCCAAACCATTCTGGGACTCCGAGGTGCAGCTTTAGGGCTTTGTGCCTCAGGGTGACTGAGGAGAAGACTCCTTAAGCACACGAAGAAATCTGAACTCTGAGGGGAAAATTTGACACCAATGATCTGAGAAAGAAGAGCTGTCAAACCGTTTCAGCCCTGGGCAATCAGGTAATTGGGATCCAGAGAGACACATCCCCATCTGATGGACAGGAAAGGGCAAGAGAAGAGAAATAAAGAGGCTGAAGAGTCACTGACAGACTGTGCTCTGATTCAGCACTCAGCCAGACTCACAACTGCACTCTGAAGAGTTTAATTAAGCAGCTTTTTACCCCAAAATAGCCTCATTAGTGAGTTTGTGCCTTACCCAGATGTTGTGGAAGGGATCAGTCTCATTGCCAGGGTCATAAATCAGGCAGTTGCCCCCGTAGTCTCTCTCTGGCAGAGGAACCCCTAAATGGGGGTCAATGTACTTCATGAACTGCCTCCCATCCTGCACAGTCTGCAAGGGAACACAGAAACCCAGGATCTCCCTGAGGGACTCACACACAGGAGCCACAAACAGAACTAAGGCCAACACTGATCTTCCAATCAACCTTTTTTCAGATTCATTGCAGAACAATTCTTGAAATAAAGCCAGGCCTTGAAGCACCCCACACACACATCTGACATGGAGCCTCTTATCCTAAATATTAAGGGAAAAAACGGATACAGAATGACCTTACAGATGAAAAATCAGTGATCTTTAACCCTTCACCTCAAGCCACCCTTCTGTGCTTCCCCATCTTTCCCAGAAGCTTCACAGCTCATCCTTCCAACATCCATTTCCAGTAAGGTTCCATGCAAAGAGCAAATAAGAAATTATCAAAATTACCAAAATGTGAACTAATCTGCCACTCAAGCAGTCACACATTTGCTGAGCATTTATTTCCCAAAATAATCACTCAGTGTTGTGGTCAAAGCTTGACCCTGGAACATAGGTGACAGGCAGCAAAGCTGGACAATGTCAGAATTAATTGAGTAATAATAAAATTATAGAATTAAACTGCTGAAGTTACATGAACACTGGGACAAGTTTCAGCCATGAGCATGCTTGGATTTGCTGTCAGGAAGTTCAGCCACCTGCAGACTCAGCAGAATTTAACCTTATTTAAACCTGGGCAAGGCAATGATGTATTTTTAGTAAAGAGCTGAGCAACAGCAGGGAGTTCCTTAACCACTAAATCTCTGCTGACACCACACGCTGCCACAGAGAAGCAAAGCCATTCCAGGCCTTTCTGTTGGAATTCAGAACTACACCAGTACAACCAATAAAAATTACTCAGTCTGACTGCAACTTCCCTGGAATATCATGCTCAAGGATGGCTGGAAAAACCCAGGATGACCAGACCCACTTCTTCAAGCTCACATGGCCTCTAGAAGCAAAACACTGTTTTAAAAAAAGAATTCCTCATCCTTCTCTCATGCAAAATGATTTTTAGAGTTGCCTGATGAGCATATTGTCTCGAAATATTTAATTTTAACTTCTGACAATTGTAAAAGTAAGGGGGAATGGTTCCAGTTTACTAAAGGACAAGATATGGTAAAATCAAAAAGGAACATGGTAAAAACTTTAATTTGGAAGCACCAAGGGCACGTCTTTCTATGAAAAACCTCCTCCTCAGCTCCTGCCACCACACAAAGCTGGGTGTGAAGTTTTGGTTTATTGCAAAATCACTATCCCTACAAAGAACCTGTCACTCCACATAAAAGGTATTTCCAAAGGTGACACCAGGTGAATTCCCCCTGAGTCACACAGGGCCTAGCAGGGCAGAGACCAGACTGTGAAACACCAGCCCCTGAACACAAACTTCCCCACCAGCTCATTTAAAACCACTTCACCACAGTGTCTACCCTGGGCTGAGGGTGGATGGAGGTCAGAGCAGGTGAAATATTTTTGTATTATCATTTCTCTCAGCCTCATAGTCTCATTAAACAGCCTAATGATTCCATCTCCCAAAAACAAGCACCTCCTGTAGTCAGCAGAGAAAAAAACCACCACAAAGGAGTTGACCTCCACATGAAGTGGCAGGTAGGAGCTGGAGGTGTCAGTCACCTACCTGGAAGAGGATGAAGATGAGGAAGAGCTCATAGACCACGCTGACACACAGCCAAAACCTCCAGTAAGCTGCAGAGAGACACAGGGGATGTCAGCAGCTTTGGAGCAAACCACAAATTAATTATTCATTTATTTCAATATCACAGAATCCTGGAATGCTTTGTGTTGGGAGGGATCTGAAAGTCCCTCTCATTCCACCCCCTACCATGGACAGGGACACTTTCCACTGTTCCAGGTTGTTCCACATCCAACCTGGCCTGAAACACTTCCAGGGATGGGACAGTCATAGCTTCCCAGGAAACCCATTCCATTTCAAGAGATGCTCCCACCACGGAATTATAATTCCCAGCTCCCAAGCACAGTGCTCCCCACCCTCCCTCAGGGATACAACCAGAAAGGATCTTCAACTCCCACACAGGCTGCTGTGTGAGTTTGCTGGAATTGCCCAGGCACTGACCTGGATCTGGGAGAAGGGATCCCGATCCAGAACACTTCAACCCAACAAACTCAGCAATTAAGAAGTGGAAGGAAAGGAAATGTGCCACCTGAAATGCTTTCCAGCAGCCCTTGCAGGAGAACCTGATCCCTCCTGAACTTTCTGCCTGGTTTCAGGTGACCTGACCTGTCCAACCTTGGCTACACCAGACACACCCAAGGCAGGTCAGGGTCATGTTTGGTGGCCCAGCTTTCAGCCTGAGGACAAGGTCGTGTCCCCACAGGGCAGAAAGCCTTTAAAAACCCCCAAGATAATTTCCACTTTCACTTGGAATGAAATTAAAAACAAGCAGACCATAGGCTCTGCAGGTGCTGGATGCAAGGCCTCTCAGATCACCTGGGAATCTCCTTAAGAAATGCCATGCAGAGCTCAGCTGCCTTGGAGCCCTCCCCAGACGCGCGATCACAGATCTGCGCACGCCCCAGTGACACCTGACCCCAAAGGATGCCCAAATTACAGTGTCAGCACACTTCCAGCTCTCCTGACAGCCCCAGCCCTCAGCTCACAGGCCATCCTGCATGGGGGTTTTGTGCTCCACAGGCTCATCCATGCCCCTGATCCATCCCAGAGCCTGGCTGTTGCTCCATGCAGTGATTTCTGCGCTCTGAATTCCCTCAATGTTTCTGTTTCCTGCCCTGAGAGGCTGACACAGAGCCAGGGTGGGTACAGACACAGCTCCAGCACTTTCCCTACCCAGATCCAAAGATTCCACACGAGGGAATTCAGGAAAACCCAACGCATTCTGGGTGGACACTGAAATTCCAAAAATGTCATGCACCACTCTTAGGATGAGACCTGCCTTCAGGTGTTTGCTGGTTATAAATGGGGTTCTCCTCCCTCAGGTTCATGGGGGTGATGGAGAGGAACCCCAACAGGGCTTGCCAGGAAATCAGGACCCTCAGGCCTGGCTTGGGAATTTCTCTCTGTTAATTCCAAAGCAATGTAGGCACTTTGATGTTCAAAGCAGGGCCAGGCATAACTTACACAAGAATGAAACAAACGGAGGCTTACAAACAGAATTATCAGCTCAGAACCCCAAATCAACTCCCATGGAGTTCCTCAGGAGATGTTTTCTTCCAAAACATGTCTTTATCCAGTTCAACCTCAAGTAGGAAATAAATTCTTAAAAAAAATAAAAAATCCAAAGCAACAAAGAAACAATAAGGAAAAAACCTGAAACCAAAACCACCAACAAACTCCACACATTTTTAAAAGCAGTCTCTGACACTATGATTAAAAGAGACCACAATGTGGAAAGTGGGACCTTTTTGCAGCAAAGCTGCTAAACTAATTTCATCAGAATCCCCTATATTACACTTCTGGGAAATAAAAAAGAAAAAATGAAAATAGAGGAGGCAGTTCAGAGCTCTGTGACAGCTTTCACCCTCTTATCTTTCCAGAATGCAGCTTACGAAAAACGAAACAGCAAAAAAAAATATCCTCCACAGGATATTTTCACATAGGTCACAGGATTATTTGGAAGAGAGGAGCCTCTTCTCCAACTGGCACCATGTTCAAGTCAGCAGGGAGAATAAATCTTTCATCACCACACTTCTCCCACCTTTAAATGTCACTGCCAGATACCTAAAAATGTCTTTTTTTCGAACATATAAACCTCGTTCCAGAGATTTTACACTGCTCACAGCCAGCAAAGTGACAGACCTGTCCTGATAGTGATGTAGACAGAGAAAGCAGAGAAATCTAAATCCTTGCCTGAGCTTTTATTCCCCTCTGTACACAGGGCTGTGGCAGCTGCTGAGCACACTCAGCAAAAAAACATAATTAAAAACTGAGATCTGGTTCTGATTTAGTGCTGTGGTTTCTCCCCAGCTCACAGAGGTCCCTGAGAGGCTCTGAACACACTCAGTACCTGCACCCCAAATGTTTTCAAGGCTGTACAAACACTGTTCTCTCTCATCCTGGGTCAGGCTCAGTTTTAGCTGTAAGGTTATTTTTGGCACGTCTCCAACACTTGTTTTCCTTTAATTCACTTGTCATTTTGCCCCCCTCCAATCAGGGCTTTCCTCCTGAGTAAGGAGGTCTCCACTAATCATTGACACACCTGATAACCCAGTGGTTCCTGTGATCAAACATTAAACTGTTGCCTTGCAGGGATTTGGAAACAAGGCAGGAACATCCCAGAAAGCTGAATCCAACCAGCCTCTTTCCCTACCTCTGCTCAGAGTTTGGCCTGAGGGCCCAAATGAGTAAAAAATACACAATTCTGGGTTGTGTGCCCAAGGAAAACACTTGTCCTGGAGCTGCTCCTTCCAGTGTCACAGTGCTGCCCTTGCCTGGTCCCTGCCTGCACATTCCCAGCTATCCCAGGCCTCAATCCCACAGGTTACTCCTGACCCTCACAAGTTACCCCCTGAACAGCTTGTCTGGTCACACACCATGTATTAAGTCAAAATAACTCCTGGCAAAGGCTGAGAATATTAAAAGCTGCTTCTCAGGGCATTAATAACTGTCATGGAAAATTTCTTTGGAATGACAGTGTGAACGTGTTATCTTGACAGAGGCAGTAAAGCATCCCTGGGCTCCTACAACATCAGGCTCCAGAAAAGGGGCTGGCAGGGAGAAGGAAGAACTTCTCTTATCTGCAAATCCTAAGGAGACAGGCTACTGATGCTGACTGTATCCAGGATTAATTCTAGCAGGAAATGCTCCCCAAATTTGGCTGTTCAACCACCAATAAATAAATGGATCCCCACGCAGAATTTAAGATCTGTCCTTTGCACAGTATTGTACCCTGGGGCTAAAGCAGGGCTCCCCCTTTGCCTGAAGGTTTGGAGATGGAACCAAAGCCACTGGAAAATGGGATAAAAGCAGGGCAAGTTGGTAAAGTCTTGCCTGAACAGTCATACCGACTTATTTCCATGACAATCCTAGATTTTTGAATTGTACGGAGGCAACAGGTATCTGTCCACATAGCAAATTATTAAAGTGGAGAAAATGAAGGCTTGGGGAATCAGTAGGGAAATGGCAAAGCTGGATGAGCCCCTGGCTAAAGCTGGAAATGCTGAGAAGGTGGCCAAAAAAAGAAATAAAGCCACCAGTCTGGACAGGTGCCACTAAGGTGATGGCTGGGATCAGTTTCCTTAATGGCCTTAATGAAAAGTAGGTTAATGACACACAGCAGGAGCAGCAGGGAAGGCAGGGACAGCAGAGAAGATGATCCCAAGGGACTGGAGTCCTAACACAGCTCCAGGCTCTGGAATCAGTAATTTGGGAAGCATCACATTATCACAAAAATCCCCAAAATAACCCTGCAGCTCTGGAGAGGCTATTTGAAAGCAGAAAGCTCAAAACAGTGCCAAAATGTTTTGGGAAGATGTTACATTAAGGGCAAGACTAAAAGCCAAACTTCCCTGCTTTGTTCTAGGGAATAAAAACAGATCAGACAAACCCTCAAAACCTGGGTGCAAGTGAAAGCAGCCAAAGCCAAGTGTCACTGGTGTCCTCAAAAGGAGCAACTGATTTTACAGAAGGAACCACAATTAACTGGAGCAGAAGGAAAGACCAAAACCTGCTATTTAATAAGAAATGCAAATTTAATAAGCCCCAGGTTTGCAGAGGTGTGCTGAGGGTACTGCTCTGGAACCACGCCTGCTTTGGCTGAGGGTTGTGGGGTGACTGCTGGGTTAAATTTCTGGCATAAAACCCAGCTTTATTTGGCTGTTGGAGAGCCCAATGCTTTCAGGAATATTATTTAAGCTTATATGATTTCCCTTAATTCTTTCTATTTCAATGATTCACATCTAAAAATAGGCAAAAGACCAAAGCCATTTAAATATTTTCATGTTTCAACTGCTATTGCATTACCTGGAAGAGGTTTCTGTTGTGCTTTCAAATGCTTTCAAGACTTCCAGTCTTACAAGAAACCTTTAAAATCATAATCACGGGCCTCTAATCTCCCATGGAAAATGGACATGGAGCTAAGGAAGTGCTCTAGCACCAGATACAAGTGCACTCTCAGCACAGAGAGGAGAAAAAAAATCAAAGATAAACAGGAGAAGTTCAGGTTTAAGAACCTGGAAGTTCTCACAGAGCTTTTACCAACAACAGGAAGGCAAAGCAGGGAGATCCAAACAGATCTCCAGGCTCCATGGAAGCCCAGCAGGATGGTTATGGAGGAGCCTCTATGATCAGTGTGCAGTGCTGAGGAACCTGTGATTACTGAAATTACAGCTTACCTGCTCTCCAGGCAACACAAACATTTCCCTCCCTCACAAACCAGGCAGCTCCTCAGGAGTATTTGAGTGAGCCCAGCAGGGTGAATTACCTGGGTGAGGTCTTGAGAATGGTCCATCTTTAGCCTGGGTCACTCCAAAACACAAGAAAACCAAAATACTGGCGACGATTCCTCTGAAAGGAAAAACAGAACACCCTGGTTTATCACCTCATCCTCCTCCTGAGACCACAAATTATGTTTTCTGATGTGAGAAACTTGTTTTTTTAACTGCTGAATGTGTGTATCTTCAAAGGATCCAGACACCATCCAGAAAAAACAAGCAAAAAAAGGCTGATGATCACAGCAAGTCAAATACTTCCCTGTGTCTGGGAGCAGCTTTTATTCCCACTGGCTCACAAAGACACACAGGATTTAGCAGTGAGACAGCTCTCACTGCTCCACTAGATTTCCATGGAATTTCAAAAGGAGCTGTCAGACTTGTCACCCCTCCAAAACAGCTTCTTAACCAACGAATGACAGGCAGGAACTTTCCAGACAACACCATCACTGCTGCTATTTCAAGAGTTGGAACAGTAACACAGAGTCTAAGGAACATAATAGAGATTTTAAATAAAAGTAAATTACCAGACTGGAAGCCCAAATACACCAAAGACCTATGACCCTGGGCATGTTCCTCTAGTCTTAATGGATTAAATGGCATAAAGCAATCTAAAAATGCTCTTTTTATTGCAACTCAACTCCCATGGGATCCTGCTTGCTGTCTCATATCACCTGCTTAAGAGCTGGCTGAAAGGATGGACAACTGGGAAAGAGCTCATTCCATGTTTGCAGAAAATGATGCAACCCCTGCCTGCAAATAAAACGGCTCAGTCTGCACACACAGTAACTTTGCTGCCAGAGAGAAAATATTACAAACCAGAAGCAATTGGAGACTGTTACTGTTTCAAACATGCCAAAAAACTCTTCCAAAAAAGAAGACTAAAGGATTTACAAAAACTTTTTTGTAACATTCACATTCTGAGTATAAATGTCTGTGCTTCCTGAAAATAAATGTGGTGTTTAGTTGACAGATGTAACTCAGTAATTTTGCTTGCTTTAAACCCTGGGAAACACACCAGAATCAGGGGCTGAATGGACCTGTGAATAGACAGTTCCATGGGCATTTCCAAAGGTCTGGAGGGCAAAAACCTTTCAGCTGACCTCCAATAATGAGAATATTCTGCATTTTGAGTCCCTGGCTGCATCTGGAAGCTCCGGTCCTGTGTGGTGTGACAAGCCCATCCCAGCTCAGCCATGAACTGAAGGGCCCAGACCATTGCTCTGGGCTTGGGAGGGTTGTCTTCCCAAAGCTGGAATTCAAATCCTGGATCCAAATCACTGCAGGAGCTTAGCTGGTCTCCTTTCTTTCTTCCTTTCTTTAAAATTGACTCTTAGCCCAAGAGCAGCAAAGCTGAAATATGCTGGGGATCCAGATACATTCATTTACTTCAAGTTCACTACAGGAAGCTTGGAAACAAATACAAATTTGCATAAATAACCACACCAGCTCCGATTTTTTTGTTTTTTTTCTCAGTGGTAACTAAATTTTCCCTCTTATCATCATTAATCTACCTCCTTAGGAAGCTTCCGATGCCTAAGCAGCAGCCTGGCCTGAGGCAGGAATGCTCCAGCACCTGAGAGGGGTTCTCTTCTCCTCACCTGGCTGGACACAGCCAATGGATTTTCCTGAGCAGCAAATCAGGAAAGCACAAAATAGCAAAGTGTGCCCACAAAAATCATTTTAGCACTTCACCAAATTAAAAAAAAAAAAAAAAAAAAAAAGGGAGAGCCTGGCATCAGCTCCATCAGCACAAACAAACTCTTGTTTGTGCTGAGAGTCGATTTAGACACAGAGGACAATGAGGAGCTGTGTATGGCCCTTTGTCCTGGGATTCAAGGAGCCAGCTCCCACTCCCTGTCCCTTCCCGGGCTGGATCCATGCTGGCACAGCTGGGAAAACCCCCTCAGGGCACCACAGGCGCTGGAAGAGGGCTCTGGCCTCCTGTTACCTCAGGAGGGTGGGTGCTCAGCCACAGCAGCAGCAGATCAGCATGCAAACCCACATATCCCTGGATCTGCCTCCATGGAATGCAGGGATTGCCAAGGGCTGTGTAAAAAAGCATTTATGGAGAGACATTTCCCAGCTGGAAATTCAATGTTCAACCCCAAAGCACTCCAGTATTATTAAACCTGAATGTGTTTTAATGGAAAAAAAAAGAACTTTTTTTTTTTTCCCCAAGACACCGTGCCGAGCATTCCAAATATTTGGGAGCTGTGGATTTGTTCTGTGGTATGCAGAGGGGGTGCTCAGTGTTTATTTGGCTACACTCAGAGCTGAAGCTCAGTCCAGGCTGAACAGAGGAGAATGTCAGTCAGGATGAGCTACCCCATGGCTGGAAGAACTGTGGGAATAAAGCTCTCATGGATCAGACAGGTTCACAGCAGAATCTCTCCGTGCCTAACAAAGGAAATGTTCCACTGTTCTTGCACCAGGGACAGTTTGATTCCCGGGGTGATCCCAATGAACTCTGACTACATTTACATACAAAAGGCTCCTGCAATCTTATCTCTAAAACAAAAACACCCTAACAATCCTCCTTTGATTGCTTCATTGTCCTGCAACAGATGCAAACACCAACCTCAGCCACGGAGACCACACCCCGTGAGCTCTCAGAGGCTCCTACTCTCACTCGGGTTCTGTCCACCACTTCTGTGAGTGATTCCACAAATCCACCTCTCACCCTGCTCCTGCCACTGACCAGATGGAGGACTTGCATAGAGTGGCATAATCCTGATTTCATCGGGGGGAAGGTGAGACCATCCCATGGCTCCGGGAAACAGCAAACTTGGGAAGTTCACCTCAATATACTGCTCTGAGCACCGACTGCAGCTCACAGGGGCACCTCAGCCAGGGCATGGAAACAAAGGAGGCTGGAGCCTTTGGAAGTGTGTATTGAGGCTTTGCACCTACCCCAGACACTGCTCCACTGTCAGTGTGCAGGAGGTGGAAATAAAACCCCGTGACAGCTTCAGACTCTGCTCCCTGGTGACAAAACCCCTCCTGGTCATTAGGCACCAAGTGTTCCCGGGGAAACACAGGGACAGCCTCGTGCTGAGTGGGGCTTAGAAGCACCTTACAAACACAACCCCACACTAGGACTGACAGAGGTCTCAGATTTTAAATTATGGAAGCAAAACCACAAAATCTCGGATAATCTGGGCTATGGATACACCAATGCACACTGTGCCCATCTCATCCTGCTCCTAAATACATGAAATGTGCAGAATATTTGGAAGATCACATCCAAGCCTCGGGATGCTGCTTTTCAAGGATTTTTGTACCAAGACCTTGCAGAGCTGCAGGAGTGAGCATAGCCCATTTGCTGCCCCTTCCTCAGCATGATGCTGTAAACTGATTTTAGCACCTGGGCACTGGATAAGCAGACAACAATTCTTGTTTCCTGAGAGGAGGATCCACCTGCTGACTAATCTTCCCTGGGTTTGTTTTGATTAAGGCAGTCGAGGCTCTAAGCTCAATAATAAGATATTCCACTGAGTCACCTTAGCTCTGTATTACTCCCTAAGGATGCATCATCATTTCTCTTTCAGCTTTTCCCCTTCCCAATTCCCAGTGGCCATTCCAGGCCACACCATCCCTCCAGCCTGGTCTCCCTCATTGTGACTGGGAATAAAATGGCATTTGTTCACACAGGAACCTCCCAGAACCTTTCCCAGCTCCAGACACCTTCCAGCTTGTCCCATGTCACCCCCACGTGTGAAATCCCAGCTCTCAGGGGGCACAGTGTGAGTTCCATTACCCCCAGGCGCTGTGTAACTGCAAGAACAACAGCCAAGATTATCTCAGGAAATACCCGAATTCCTGCATCTCCAGGACAATAGATGCTATATCCTGAATCACTTCAGAATTGTACAAGAGGAGGAAAAAAAAACCCTTCAACAGCAAGGGGAAAAATTTCATTATATTTAAGAAACCAGACTGGTAGGAAACAATTATTTTCTTGTTTCTAGCAATGATGCTTTGCAGCATATTTTAAAAACATACTTAGCTTTTTAAAACACCACTTTCCTATCTCCTTTTTCTTCCCTGTTGTATTTCAAAAGGGGAGAAATTCAATCACATTGACTCAGTTTAAATTATAGCAGGAATTGACCACACATGTAAGATTCATTCTTATTTCCCCAGAGCTTCCCTCTAGGCTACACGTTCTCACAGCAATTTTCAACAACAAACAAGGATTTGTATCGAAATCTCGAACAGAATTTTACAAAAAGCACTTGAGACAGAAAAATTCAGTCACAGCTCCCGGCATTTTGAAACGATGGTTATTTTAAGGAAAGTTTATTTTTAAGAAAAGGCTATTTTAAGAAACAGAGGCAGAACCCTTGCCAAAGAAACCCAGCCAGGAGGCTTTAGCAAGCTTTTTGTGTTTTGCATTAAATCACACCACAGAGCAGCCACAGGCCTGACAGTGACACTAAACTGATTAGAAATTAAATTCAGTGATCAGCATCAGAGAAGCTTACAGACTTATGACTGCTTTTGTAACTTCCTAAGGGAACAGGCACTTCCACAAGGGAGTGCAGGGGTCACTGTAGGTCCCTTTTCCAAAAACACTCCTGGGAATACTCAGATATTCCTCAGTTATTCACCTCTTTGTGTTGTAGGCTGTGTCCTGGGGAGTCTCTTCCAGCAGGGTTACATAGCCCAGCGCACACGTGAGGATGAACAGGACTGTCAGGGTATGAGCTCTCCTGAAATTCAGAACAGAGAAAACCAACATTAAAAAGCAGGAAAACTCACATCTCCCTCTGCCATTGCAGCCTCAGGAGGCCAAAACCAGGGCCAGCAGTGGGGAATATTGAGGTTTTCTGTACTGCACAGCACAGAGAGCAGAACTCACAGTGGCACTGCATGTGATCCCAGCAGCAGCTTGGAAAAAACCAGCAGCCAGTGCAAACACCCGGATCTAAACAGCTCCAGGTGTCTCCCCAGGTTTGGCAGGTCCACACCTGACAGTGCTGCCCTATTTTACAGCCTACTAATCAAAATTGCAGCTGAGGGAACAGGCCCTTGAGAGCAACCAAAGGGAATTCACTCCAGACATGGGAATTACACAACAAAAACTAGTCATTAAAAAAAAAAAATTAAAAATCTCTAAAGGACAACAGTTGCTGTTGTAAGAACTCTGTTACCACCTGAAGATGTCGGATTTCCAGGGATATTCCCACACTTTCAGTGCAGTTAGCAGAAGGGGTTCTCAGGGAACAGCCATGTCAGCAAAGCTGGGTGGCTGTTCCATTGCAGTAAAACGTCCCCACCCATGGGAGCCCAGAGGTTTATATGGATTTTGGTGAAGTACTCAGGGAGAAATTCTGGCACAGGTTGCTCAGTGAAGCTGTGGCTGCCTGATCCCCAGAAGTGTCCAAGGCCAGGTTTGGAGGAACCCAGGCCAGTGGAAGGCATCCCTTCTCTTGGGACTTGGGACTGGATGAACTTTAAGGTCCCTTCCAGCTCAAACCATTCCAGGATTCCATGGAAGGAGAGCAACCAGAGCACACCCAGCCAGGTGACACCCACACCCTACACCCACTGATGACCACACAGAGAATATTCTTACAACGTCCACATCTTTTCTTACTTCAAGTTGAAAATTCCTTTCCTAATGAGAAGCCACTCATTGTTTTCATTGGAAAACTCCTCTGGCCCCAGCTGGGAAGCACAAGAACTCTGTCTATGTAAGGCCAAAGGAGATGCCATGAGTTTTGGTTTAGAGGACAACATCCCTCAACACAAACTAATAAAACAAACCACGTATAAAAGGGAAGCTTAGGGAGGACCTGTGAAAGAAGGTGTCTGTACATGACATATTTGGCTTTATTTCCATTTTCTTTATATATTCTTTTGTAACAGCAGCTCACATCCCCTCTCCATTCATACCAAGGTCTGTACATTCAGGTTGCTCAGTGCACAACAAACCCTGGAATTTCCAAACCATCCACTGACTCACCTTTAAACAAGCCAGCAGTAACCCACCTAGAACTGCTCTAAAAGTCACAGAAAGGGCACTATTGAATGAAAATTCCCTCCCTCCTACTCCAAACCCCACGTACTCCACAGCATCCCTGCAATCCCATGGGAACACACACAATACCTCATAAGCAGACACAATCCTCTTCTGACCCTGCCAGAACAGAGCCTGGCATTGAAGGCTCTCCTTCCTCGTGGTCCCGAGGACACGGACCACCAGCTCCAGGACAAAAACACGAGAACCCACGAGTACTTCCAGAATTAGAGAGGAATCAGTGTGCCAAAACCCAGGGAAAAGCTTGGGAGCTGCAAGCTCCTGCTCAGCAGCTGCATCTTCCCAGGTGCCAGGACAGGTGATTCAGCCATCAGCACTCACGTGGGGCCTGCCCTGGATCCTGCAGCAGCTGGAAAACTCAACCCCAGCCTCTCCCAGGAGGCAGGACAGCAGGAACCCAGCTCCAATCACACCACGCTCCCGCTCGCTGCGTTTACGTGGGGATGTAATGAATGGATTCCATGGCAAACACCAAAAAGGTTACAGGGACTCCAGCCTATTTTGGTATCTCATGCCTTGGTTTGTTGTCTGGTTTTGAAACTTATTATTGTATTGTTAGGTTGCCACATAGTTATACATATTAGAGTTATGTTGTAGAGTTATGGATATTATGTATCATATATACTGTTTATTTTTGAAGAGACTACGAAAACAAATCTAGGAATCCCATCTTACCATTTCACCACCTGAATACCCACACCAAGTCAGCTGCTTTTTCAATGGACTCAGAACCCATAAATTGCCAAAAAATCGGTTATTCCATGTCCTCCCTTGCACAAACACCCCTCTACCAGCACAAGGATGATACAGTTGTATTCTTCCCTGTGAGGAACACTGTCCCTGTAGGACAGTGAAGGGTCAGTGCTTCATCCCATATCCCATTTATTTTCAGTGCCACGGCCATCAGCCTGACACCCAACCAGCTGCCCTGTTTAAGGAGAAACAAGAGGCTGCTCTCATCACTTCCCTTGTAGCTCAGATTTCATCTCCAAAGGCTGCCAGATTCCCTCCTAGCAGGTTTTCAAGGTAAAGGTGCTTCCAGTGCAGCATGAATTCCAGGAGCTGGGATGAAAGACCCCGGAGATGGGCTTGACTTCTGGAAAGAGCAAGGTGGCAGCTCTGCCAGAGAGCTGTGAGCTGTGACACAGCAATTAGAAGGAGCATAGCATCACACAAATCCACTTCAGAGAGGAAAAAAAAGCCAGGAAATATGGATGTACGCCATGTCTTCTCACAGCTCGGGAGTTTAAAAATAAAATAAAATTCCACAAAAAGAAGCAGCTCTCCTTAAGGGAGGGCTTGTCCGAAAGCTCAGGATGAATTTAATGGCACAAGGGGATTGCTTTCATCTCCACACACACTTTAAAATAACACACCAGGGGAAGGCGAGCTAAGAACAACCCAGCAAGGTAAGCAAGGCAGGAATTACATGGAAAGGCTTATGCTCTCCTGGTCTGGAGCCTGGGAAGCTGAAAAGAGCTAAGCTGAGAATCTTCTCCTTAGAATTACACGCAGGAGTTTGGGCAACATGCCCAAAGCAAAGGGGGTAAAAACTGCAGCCAGATCTGGGAGATTTCACATCAAAAACTTTGCAAAGCAGTGCCTGATGTACCTGAGCACAAAAATATCTAAAGCCAGGGAGAGAACTCACAACAAATCCAAACTGTTAAAAAGCTGGAATATTAAGTGGCTTACTTTTCTGCCTTTCTGCATCACACATTTGGCTCTATCCCCACTCAAGCCCTGGGAGATTGAAATTAAATAAATCAGGTTTGTTTTCACACAAGCCCTTGACCTGCTAATTTGAACATCAAATGAGAGCAAGTAAAGTTCTCCCACACTGCAGGATCACAAGAAAGGAGTTTTTTTACTAGTTAATGGGATTAAGTTTGATCCAAACTTCTCTTTTTCATGTTAGGTCATTCTCCTGTCACACTGAGATGCTGCAGATTTGTCAAGGAAATAACTATGAGTACTTTTATTATCCAACTGAAGTCTATGACAGAAACCATGTAAGGAAATTGTTTAAACTCATAATTTTTTTGGAGATTCTGGCAGATCTTTGGGTGAAAAGGAGAGAGTAACACCCAGGAGCAGGCGGCCAATGGCCTCATTCAGTCTCCCACAAATTAAAATCAGCTTAAGCAGGGACCGCACCCTTGTTATCCATGGCTTGTTTGTCACCAGTGATGCAACAACTCCATTAAACACAATAACAATCACTGGAACACAATGCAAAGAATTTATTTATTAACATTTTGGTCAGTCCTCTTAAGTGGAACAAAATTCCAAATGAGAGCCAGTCCAGTCTGCCCCTTGGGTTAAAAAAGTTGCATTAATTGAAGCTGCTGGTGAAAGGATCTGTCAGCAAACCCAATTAGTCCCATCAGAGATTTTTTCATTATTTAATTCTTTATTCCAAATATGGCAAGTTTATTAAATAATTTTTGAGATTTTTTAAATGGATGTCAAAGCTCTGTACCCTCCATAAACCAACACATCACCTGGGAATTCTGACAAAACATGACAAATAGCAGCAGAGGGTTTGTGTGAAGAATAACACACAAGAAAAAAAACAACGACAATTAATACTAACTTAAAACCCACCACATTTGAAATAATAACTTTAAATAACAGGCAAACTGTTGAGGATAGATGGAGGATTTGGAAAAGCTGAAGTCAAACCCAACCATACAAATATCCCTGTTGATTTTAAGGGTCTAAATTACGTTTTAAAATCTGTTTAAACTCTCAGAGTTAATAAAACAGTCCCTATTCTTAGAGCAGCCATGCAGCTTCGGCACATCCCTGAAGTCACCCAATGCCGATTAAATTTCCATACAGACTTGTGACACTCCAAAATAGCAACGTGCCTTTTCCTTGCCACCTCCTCAAAGAAGCCCAGGAACACAGACCTCCAGAGACCCAGAACCAGAGGTCAACAGCAAAGCTTCAGTCAATCTGGGGTTTTCCTTCCAATCAGGAGGAAAGAGTGAGTTCCCAAAGTTTCCATCAGCTCTACAGAGCTTGCAAGTACTACAAATGCCCCATTCCAAATATTAAACTTTTTTTTGCTTAAACCTATGGAAATATGTGTCTCAGGAGTTAGGGCAGTTCTACAGAGACAGGCGACAGGGAATTTCAGGTAACAGTCTTTGAGAACATTTTTCCCTATTCTCCTTAAAACTTTGGGAATGTGTTTACAAAAAGAAAAAAGCAATATAGAGAACTGGGGCATTGAACTCTGACAGGCTCTCTCCACAAAGATATTCCTTCTGCATTTCCAGCTTACTCGGTAGAACTATACAACCCCTTCCTTTAAGGAAAGGGCAATGCCATTCCCATAGCACAATTCCCAAGGCACAGGCCCTCTCATCCATGACCAGCTGGCAAATGTGACCTTGTGGGATTGCACAAGGCCTGGATGTCCCTGCTCCCTGCCCAGGACATTCCCACAGGCTGGAAAAGCATGGCAGGGTGACCCAGGACTCTGGAGCAATGTTCCTTTTCTCCAGCACAGTGAATGTGCAGTGAGCAGTGTGGCTCAGCATGGCCACATAAAAGCAGGGAAAAATCCCATGTTCAGCTCCCAGCAAACTCAAGGAAGTGCCACGGCCATCCCTCACGAGAGGGCACAGAGAGCAGCTCCTGCCAGCCTGCAGATACTCCATCTCCCTAATCTCTCTTCCGGATAAATCCCCACCTCTTCCTCCAAACCACCCTTTGCAAATCCCGGGTATTTCAGAGGTAAGAGCAATCTCCACAAGGAATGGGTAAGGAATGCTTTGGGTTGAGCACCAATCCCTTCTTTCCAACACCAGCTGGTTTGCCCACACATATCCTCATTTCCCAGGCCATCTGGGAAGAGTCACAACACTGAACAAACCGAGAGGAACATGCCAGAAGGGGCTGCCTCTTCCTTAGCTGCAAATTCCATGCTTTTTAGCACAAAAAGGTGAAAATAATTACTACAAGCACTGCCATTACCCTACAGAATGACTGCCATTCCCTCTTTTTTAGTGATTTTCTTATTAATTTTAACATCCTGAGCTCCACACATTTCTGCTGCCACACCAAGACCTTGGGAACTCCTATCACATCCACATGCTGGCAACACGAGATTATTAGTGTGAGAGATAAAACACGTTAATAATCAAGAGGTGACATTAAAGCTAATGAAATCCAAATTAAAGCAAGGCTTTGAGAAAGCAATTAACCCACAGCATCACAATGTGGAGGCAAAAGTGCATCTGGCACCTCCCAACACCCTCAAATCAAGACTGGATGGATGTTTTCCAGGAAAATTTTCTTTGGTTACAGACAAGCTATGAAATACCTACAGAAAGTTTAGGAGAACATCATACACAATATCCAACCCCAGAACAAGCAGGGCTTTGTGTGAAAGCTCCTGCTGGAGGCACACAGACAAGAACAATCCAAGGTGCTGAAAACAGCAGGGAACATGTTCCAGGGGCTTGCCAGACAGGCCTGGCATTCCCAGCTCTCCGCTAGGAAATTAGTTCAGGGATAGAGAAACCATGGATCTGCCTCAGAAAGCTTCCTCCTGTTCCCTTCCCTTGGCATTTCATAATGGCAAAGGGAGCTGCCAGGCTACGCTGACTGAGCAGGTTCCCACAAAGGAGTATTTTCCAGTCTCAAGCAATTTATACAGAATAAGACCAAAGATATTAGCACACAAGTGGTTTTCCAAAGTTTCAAACAGATTTTAAAGAGCGGGAAGCCAGCTAGGAAGCTCCACCTTTCCCAATGACCACATTTATAGCAGGAAAATCATCTCTGTAAATTAAACTACTCCTAGAATGATTTCTGTGTCCACAGATCCCAAATTGTCTCATTTTCCCAAAAGGAATGAGCCAAGTAGCCTTACCCCTAACTCCTGAACTCCAAAGAGAAGGTGCATTCCGTATTTTTCCAAAGTCAGAGGGCAGCCACTCTTAAGGCTTTCCCTTTCCTGTGGCCACCTCCACAGCTCAACAGGAGTCCCAAGGGTCACAGGAAGAAAATCATTCCTCTGGATAATCTTTATTCTTGGACACAGCAGGAACTGAGTCATTGCCAAAGGATACTGTAACATGTAACAGGGCAAAAGTAACACAAGGAAAAAGCTTGGGACTTTTCCAGATGTTTAAACTCCTGGTTGCCAGCACAAGCTACTAGGGAAAAGAAAATTGCATAAATAGGGAAGTGAAGAAACACGCTTGTCCACATTGCCCTCTTGGAAGGGACCGCCCGACACAGGGAAGCTCCTGAGAGAACAGGGCACATCCAGATCTCCAAAGATCCACACGGACACACTAATGGCATTACAGCGTTTATCCTGGGGTGACAGCCCTGTCACCACCACAAAAAGCTGCAACAAGGCGAGATTCCACAGCAAACCCAGGTGTTTCAGGGCTTCACGAAACAGCTGGCAAGAGCCACCTTAACGAGGGAGTAAGGAAAGGACAGCTTTACCCATTTTCCATTTAAAGGTTGGCACTGGGATCCCGTAATTCGCTCAGCCTACGCGTGGTGTGCCCGCCAGGAAAGGTCCTTTTGTCCCTGAGACCACAATGTCCCTCGGCTACAGCCGCGGGCGTCAGGGCTCCGCGGGGATCCCGCCGCGATCCAGCAGCATCCCAGTGTTCCTCTGCAGCTCGCACTGGCAGGAATGTCACCTCCTTCACCGGGATCAACACCCTCGGCTCCGCTGCTGCCCAGATTGGCAGGGTGAGAGCCAAGTGCCCTCCCCTCCCACTCCTCCATGCCAAATCCCATCGCCCTCGGCTCGTATTCCCAACGTGCGTCTTCAGTGTCAGCTTGGTGTCCCTCATGGAAAGGGACGTGTGTTTAGCACACAGAAAAACACCTCTACCTATACACACGTGTGCTGCCGAGGGGATTTATGGAACAACTTCAGCAAGGCCAGGATTTAGGAGAACTTTTCCAGGTACGAACACACCTCTTCCTGCAATGACTGAATTTAACAAAAAGCTGGTTTTCTCCACTGGCCCAACACCACCAGCCGAGGGTTTCTGCACCAGTTTTACGGCCTGAGACACACAAAAACACACAACACCTGCCCAGCAGGAGTGGGGCACCACAACTTCAGCTTTCTGCCAGGATCACTGGGAAGAACGTGGATGGGAAAAGCCTCATCCAAGATTAAGGGAGAGAAGGAGGTGGAGTCCATATAAACAATGCTGGTAACTGGAATGAGGCAGGAATGCCTGAACGCAGTGGGCTCCCAAGGTACTGGAAAACACCTCCAAAGCACCCAGCAGGCGGGATAAGCCCTCGGGCTCAGCCCTAAGGGTCCTGCTCCTGGAAAGCTGGGGACCAGGACACTGGGAAAAGAGGTGCCACCGCCAAAAGCCGGCCCGCGATTCCCGTTACATTGCCAGGAAACAATCAGCGGTAGGGCCACGCCAGGAGAACACTTGCAGCCGATTCCAGCCCCGGTATTAGCGACAGAAGAGGCACGTAAACAGCAGATAACGGGCAGCAGATAACTCTGATATCCCATTCCTCTGCCTCTCCATATCCCATCCCTTGGGGCCCCCTCCATATCCCATTCCTCAGCCTCTCCATATCCCATTCCTCAGCTCCCCACCCCCCATGCCCACGCGGACCCCGAGCGGGGCGGGGGCCGTCCCCGCCGCCTCTCACCAGAAGAACGTGTTGGTGCCGTCGTCGTACACCTCGGACTCGGTGCTGCGGCGGGGCCCGGCGCCATCCCGCTCGGCCCCGGGGGCGCCGCCGTTGGGCTGCGCGGGGGGCGGCGGCGGCGGC